>SRPQ01000681.1:0-12248 GCA_018360075.1 Claviceps cyperi
GCATCATGACGCAGCCGATCGTGTTCTTCTTTACCTATTTAGCACAAGATGGTTGTCGCTGCAACTGGGAGGAGGAGATGCACTCCAAGTTGCCAGTGATGCGTCATTTGCAGACAACACAATGGACAGGAAAAGTTCTCAAGGGTATGCGATCAAACAAATCAATACAGCAAACACCTGTTTCCCCCCCCCCAATTCTTGAACAGCTTCATTCTTGACCCTTCTCCGAAGAGAAGCGGCCTTCCTTCGCTTTCGAAGGGCACTGAAGGGTTCACGGGCCAGTGTGCCTTCGCATGTGAGTCTGACGTAGCTACATATGAACTCCGCTTCAGAACCACAGGTGACAGCGAGCCGCGCAGAAGCAGCGTGCGTAGGTACTCCGTCAGTCATTTCCCAATCATGCTTCTTTTGTGATACTACCTACCCCTCTTTTTGGCCCTGTGACAGTACCTATGTTGCAGGGGCATCGGTGAAGGTTGGTAAAATGCGACGTTGTCGTGCATATTGTTTGCTGGACCCGCTTTAAGTCTCCGGGCGCTTACTGGGTATGCGCGAGTTGAAGCTGCGTATATACCAACCCAGTGCGCATATCACATGTCTTTTCGCAGTGTCGCATTGCCCTATCCATACTAATTCGACGTCTCACATAATGACATATTTCGCTGCTCAGCAGTGTCCACTGTCAGCACATCATCACAGTGAAGGCAGTGAATGCAGTCGTTGCTACAGTGCATCGTCCAAGCCACTCTGAGCTTCTCACCCAATAGACCTTGATTAACTCCGGCAACCAGTGTAACTTGTCAGCTCCTCCCACCACGAGGCATTATTAGGTAGGCACGTAGGTACCTATCGCGGGCTCTCGAGTCTCTACCTTCGAAGAGGTATAAAGACAGGTCCCTCGACGCTCTCGAGTGAATCTGAACTTCTTCTTCTCCAACTCACTCCATCTACTTGCTCACGAGTCCACAGTGATTTTTATCAACAATCACATTCCACAACCAACCTTTTAATTTTCATTCATCACTCTCAGCGACACTTGATCAGTCATGGAGTTCCACGCGACCCCAATCGCACTACCCAGCCTCTCCATCCTCTCCGTGGCCAGACTGCCAGATTGCAGATTTAGCTGGAAGTCTCGTCAATCAACTTGAAATGGCGTAGGAACCTCTATCCCGTCCACGACGGTGCCCAGTGAGCCGCATTTGACAGCTCGTGTTGACGGCACTGAAGTGAATGACTACGGGTGAAAGTAAGGTTATAGAACCCTACCAGCCAATGCATTCAAGATGGTGCCCAGTGTGCTACATAGTACATTTGACAACTTGAAAAAGGTGTAGGAACCTCTATCCCGTCCACGACGGTGCCCAGTGAGCTGCATTTGACAGCTCATATTGACGGCACTGAAATGAAGACGACGGGTGAAAGTAAGGTTGTAGTCTTAGAACCCTACAAGCCGTTCAAGATGCGCCCAGTGAGTTGCATTGACAGCTCCTGTGGATGGCCCTAGAAAGACAGATCAAGGCACTGCGCCAAATCTGGACTCTGGAATCGTTGAGAGCAGCTAATTCGACTTGATAACCAACGTGCCGTCAAACATGAAATCCCGATTCTCTTGACCATGAACTCGAGTTCACATTTCACAGAAATTAACTCAACCTTGAACTCTCGGTTCACTGAAGTGCAACTTTATGCCAAGTCCGACACAAATGGAGGCATTGTGAGCACAGAAAACCCGCTTGCTGAATAGTCAGGGCATGCTGATATATACTGTGTCTAGAAACAAAAACACAAATGTCTCGACTCGATCAACTGTCTGGGTTGTCGGACGATGTTTTGGATCCCCTCTCCAGCCTTCGAATGGGCAACGAGATCCAAGACATCCATTCTCGACCGGTTGTGATTGAAATGCCTCATTGCCACGTCAGTATATATTCTTGTGCATGTACATGCTTGACTCAGCTGACGGATGGGTTGGCACAGACACGGCGATGGTGGCATGCTTGCGCGAGCTGGAGCAGGCCTCAGACCTTTAAAGACTAACCCCAGGGGCCCAGTCCGACGCGACAATGGAGGGGAGACCGCGTCAACTGAGTACTCTGGAAGGCATTCGGTGTGGATGTAAAAGGGTGAAACAGGTCTGATCCTAACGATTTCTGTCTTGTAATGTTTTCGGATCCAAAGATCCAAATTTTGTATTTTTTGTGTATCTTGTATGGTGTTTTTGGAGATTGGCATCATGCATGTAGGGTTTGACAACTTTTTTCGACTTGATAAGCGGGATGTATTGCTACGTCTGCAGCCGAGCAAAAGAAATCCGTGCAGTGGCAGTGGCAATGGAACAGGAACATCTAGCCCATGCTTTAGAAGTTTCAATTCATTCTCACAATTCTTTCGCCGCTTGAGTCTTGACACTTCTCGCTTCGCTGCATGTCTTTGTCTTCTTGCCTTGCCCTTTCTTCCGAGTCCCACCAATCGGTCTGTAGTAGCTTCTGAGAATACGACGCACATTCTGATTGCCCTTCGAGTCTAGCTCTGGGAATCCCTTGGTCAACCGTCAAGGTGTTGATCTTTTTCCAGCTTCTGTAGATATCCCTTTCATGTTCCTCCTCTTCTACTTCCCGCCTTCGTTTCAACGAGCCTGCCTTGAGAGCGGGCGGCGACTCTCGCCCATGCACATCCTTCCGGGCATAACTGGTCGATGTCTTGTGACTGTCCCGTGAATCCCGTCCGCATCGCCAGCAGTCAACGTTCGCGGACGGATCAATCCCTTGAGAGGCCTCTTCCGCGGGTGTCGAAAGTTTGACTCCATCAGACTTGCGCGATTCTTTTGCGCGAGAGACTGGATTTGAGCTGCGGGGCCGCTGACGCCCCGGCTCTTTCACCTTGGCTTGATCTGACTCGGAATGCTCCGCAAGTGAAGCGCGGACGGACTGCAAGTTCTCATAATTAATTGCCTTGCAATTCGCAATTCCAGACTTCTTCCGGTCCCGACTCCCGACTCCCGCCGTTATGGGTCAGCCGGTCTTTGGACCCTTGTTTGCAATCCCTGCAGCCACCAATTATGTATGTATCAGGGTTTATGCCTACTCCGCACTTCTCTGTACTCCGTAAAAGGTGTGTAGCTGGGGGGTCCGGGGAACGATTGGTCGACATGAGGAACTGCGGATTGGCAAAGGTGCCACTACGTAAGAGCTGCCGGGCAGAAAGGCACAAGTGCCCCAGATGATTTCTGAGGCTTATTTTATTGTATGTGAATCAGAGGCTGACTGTCCTTCTCGTCCTTTAAGACTACGATATCCTTCCTCTCCATGTGGCCGATGTTCCATCTCGAGCCCGTCCAACATCAGCATCATGGGGAATAAGCAAGAGTACATACATATGTACCCGCTGCTCCCCAATGACAAAACAAACATCTTCATTGGCCATGAACGACGCTGCAGCCCGCGTGGCGACGCCGTTGGGCCGTTTCATTGGTCCAAACTCTGAAGGCCGCGAAGGCCGCGAAGGCGGTAGCCTTATTTGATGTTGTGGCTGGTGGCTTTATGGGGGCGGCGGATGCCGTTCGTTGGTCAATGGTCATTGGTGTGTTCTCCGCGGGGCGCATTTCCACGCCACCTACGAACCGTGGCTCTTTCAGCTGTTCGTTTGTGGCGTTTTGCGACGTTTTGGAACCCTATTTCCTCCCTTCGTCTGACTCTTTCTTCCTTGATCATCGTGTGTAGTACTATTATCTCATCATTACATGGTTGTCGTGCTTTGTTGCTGTCGTGTTCTGGTTTTTCCTCGCTGCGTTTTCGTACCACCAACGTGTTTGTCATCACCGCGGCCTCATCCTCTCTTTGAGGCATTGAGGCACAACAACAGACAGTCATGGCCCCGGCTTGGCCTAGTCGCCTGGATGGCGGCTCAAGCTCAACGTGGCGGCGACGACACAATGACGATAATCACAGAAGCTCCCTCCCCGGACCGCTGTCTCCAGTGACCGGCGCGGAAGAGCAGCGCGCGCACCATGCGTCGCAATATATGCCAACGAGGCACAGCTTCGAAGCGGCCGGCGGCATCGCGCGCTCGTCGTATCCCAGATCGTCCATTAGGCGCTCGCTGGCGTTAGAGACGAACCGGGCACTTGGCCACGACAACCACGATAACCACGTGTTGTTTCCGATCCAATCGCGAGATCCCGCGACCGAGATGGAAACATTCTCCGGCGGTGCTGCTGATAGTTCAACGCAGAGGGCGAGCTCCCAAGCCGACATCTGCACCAGGCCAGCTCATGCCGCCTCGAGCAGTCCGTTTACTCCTGCAGTCCATGGCGACAAGGCGACCAAGCAACTTCGTGATGCAATTCGAAAATTGCGGCCAGGCAGGAACAGGGGAAGAGCTGGCAAGGGTGTGTCAAGACACGCTTCCTGGAAGCAGGACCTCAAATCTCGTCTCGCGGCCGTGTATCAGAAACTCATCATTGAGGGATTGCTCCGACGCAAGCCCCTCCCTCGGAGTCGCGATGGACGTCATGTCCCTCTGGACCTCTCTCAGGAGGATGGATTGACGTACCTGATAGATGAGCGAAGCAAAAAGCCGTACGTGAGCAATTTCATTCGATCGAGTCGATACACCGTCTACGACTTTGTGCCCAAGCAGCTGCTCTTTCAGTTCAGTAAGCTGGGCAATTTCTACTTTTTGGTCATGGGAATTCTGCAGGTTACCCCCGGGTTAAGTACCGTGGGACGATGGACCACCATTGTCCCGCTGTCCATCTTCGTGGCCTTCAGCATGGCCAAGGAAGGATTCGACGACTACCGAAGATACCAGCTAGATAAGGCGGAGAATCGGAGCGTGACATGGGTTCTGCGGCGCGGCTCTGGACACGACCACAAACCGAGCCGGTCAGGGGCGTCGTCTACAGTGAAACGATCCAGCGTAGTACAGAGCAAGCATGTGGCCGATATCGAGAGTGACTCACAGTCCGCCGGATCCATCTCGTACGCCGGCCACATAAAGTTAGAAGATTGGAAGGAGGCCCAGTGGCAGAACGTCAAGGTCGGCGACATTGTGCGATTAAGGCGAAACGACGGCGTGCCGGCCGACATGGTGTTGCTGCACGCGACTGGGCCGAACGGGGTTGCCTACCTGGAGACAATGGCTCTGGACGGAGAGACGAATCTCAAGAGCAAGCAGGCCTGCCCCTTGCTTGCTGAGCGGTGCACAACCATTGCTGGAATCCGATCGACGCAGGCTACCGTCGTGTCCGAAGACCCCAACATCGATCTGTACAGCTACGACGGCAGGGTGACGGTCGCCGACGAGACGGTTCCTCTCTCGCTCAACAATATTGTGTACCGAGGCTCCATCCTCCGCAACACCGCCGAGGCCGTGGGCATTGTAGTCAACTCGGGCGAGGAGTGCAAGATACGTATGAACGCCAACAAAAACGTGACGGCCAAGAAGCCCGCCATGCACTCCATCATCAACACGATGATTCTCTTTCAAATCGTCATCGTCCTCATGCTTGCCGCCGGCTTCACCATCGGCTATCATCTGTGGAAGCGCCGCATACAGGACAATTCCTTTTATCTCGTACCCGCCGACGGTCTCTTCTCCGCCAGTGTGCCCTTTCGAGAAGTATTTTTCGGATACCTCATCATGTTCAACACGCTGATCCCGCTTTCTCTCTACATCAGCATGGAGATTATCAAGCTCGGCCAGCTGGTGCTGCTGCACGACGTCGCCATGTATGACCCCGTTAGCGACACGCCCATGGTGGCCAACACGACCACCATCCTCGAGAACCTTGGCCAAGTGACCCACGTGTTCTCGGACAAGACAGGCACTCTGACGCAAAACGTGATGCGTTTCCGCAAGATGAGCGTCGCTGGCGTGGCATGCCTGCATGACATGGATGTGCAGCGGGACGAGCAGGTGAAGCGCTCCAAGATTGAGGCCTCCATCATGGGACGACTTGATCGACGTTCTCATCGCCGAAGCCGTCGTCCTCAACACGAGAACAAGGATGGAGCGCCGTTGCAAGCGGCATCGGCATCGACGTGGCCAACAAACGATGTCAAGCTGGCTGTCGACGTTGCAGAAGCAGGCATATTGGATGAGACCAGCGAGCCCGAAGAGGCAGAGCAGTACGCGCATGCTACGCTGCTGCCGCGGCCCACGCTCTCGAGAATGGGCTCCGTGGCAAGCGTGTCGCACTGGAAGTCGTCCGTCCGGCCCAACGAGGAGCCCGAAGTGAAGACCGAGGACATGCTGGACTACATGCGCCGGAAGCCCAACACCGTCTTCTCCCGCAAGGCGAAGCACCTGCTTCTCGCCATGGCACTCTGCCACACTTGTCTGCCGGAGAAGCAGGAAAATGGCGAGCTCTCTTTTCAAGCCGCCTCTCCAGACGAACTGGCCCTCGTCGAGGCAGCGTGTGACATGGGATGGCTGGTCACCGACCGCGCCGGCCAAACTATCACGCTGCAGACCAAGGACGAACATGGCGTGTTGCAGATTGAGGTGTACCAGGTGCTAGACGTGATTGAATTCAGCAGCAAGCGCAAGCGAATGTCTGTCGTCGTCCGCATGCCGGACGGCCGCATCTGCGTCTTCTGCAAAGGAGCCGACAACGTGGTCCTGTCGCGGCTAAGGCTAAGCCACTTGGCTGAGCAGAAGTTCATGGACATTAGCCGGCGGGCCAGCGTGCGGAAGACGTTTGAGCAGGACAAGGTCCGGACGCGCATGAGCATGACCAGCGCTCGAGATACAACACTGCCGCGGAGCAGCTTGGCCTTGGCGAGGCCGCGTGAATCTATCGATCGGCTGCACGATCTGCGACGAAGCCTCGTCCTTGCGACTGCTGCTGGGCGTCAGTCTACGGCCTCGACTCCACGAGGCTCATTGGACATGCTGCGCCAGCTCAACGCGAGCAGCAGGTTGCCAGCGAGGACAACGGCCTTTGATACGATTGATGAGCGAATCGGCGAGCACCTCGCGTCCGACGAAGTGGGCGTGTTCGAAAAGTGTTTCCAGCACGTAGACGACTTCGCGAGCGAGGGCCTCCGCACACTGCTCTACGCGTACCGCTACCTCGACGAGGAGACATACTCGAGTTGGAAGGCCCTCTACCGCGCAGCCGAGACAAGTCTCTCGAACCGCCAGGAACTAGTCGAGGCAGCAGGCGAGCGAATTGAGCAAAAACTCGAGCTAGCAGGCGCCACAGCCATCGAAGACAAACTCCAAGAGGGCGTCCCCGAAACGATGGACAAGCTGCGCCGCGCCAACATCAAAGTCTGGATGCTCACAGGCGACAAGCGCGAAACAGCCATCAACATCGGCCACTCAGCCCGGGTCTGCAAGCCTTTCTCCGAGCTCTACATCCTCGACCGCCACACCGGAAACCAGCACGCCGGCCATCTCCTCGAAAGCCTC
This sequence comes from Claviceps cyperi, assembly GCA_018360075.1. Classification (NCBI taxonomy): domain Eukaryota; kingdom Fungi; phylum Ascomycota; class Sordariomycetes; order Hypocreales; family Clavicipitaceae; genus Claviceps; species Claviceps cyperi. The sequence continues at coordinate 7,420 of SRPQ01000681.1, forward strand.
ACCACCGCCCTCAAAGACGTCGGCCGCGGCATGGTCCCCCACTCCGTCCTCGTCGTCGACGGCCAGACCCTCTCCACAATCGACGCCGATACCCAACTGTCCCTGCTCTTCTACGATCTCGTCCTCCGAGTCGACTCCGTCATCTGCTGCCGCGCCTCCCCCTCCCAAAAAGCAAACCTCGTCTGCGCTATCCGCCGCCTCGTCCCCCATTCCATGACCCTGGCCATCGGTGACGGCGCCAACGACATTGGCATGATCCAAGCCTCACACGTCGGCCTCGGCATCTCCGGCCGCGAAGGCCTCCAGGCATCCCGCATAGCCGACTACGCCATCGCCCAGTTCCGTTTTCTACAGCCATTACTCTTTGTACACGGGCGCTGGAATTACCTCCGCACGGGGAAATACGTCCTCGCGACATTCTGGAAAGAGATTCTGTTTTTCCTCGCGCAGGCGCACTTCCAGCGCTTCAATGGCTATTCTGGTACATCTCTCTTTGAGTCCTGGAGCTTGACTGTGTTTAATAGCCTGTTTACGTCGCTGCCTGTGATATTGCTGGGGATATTCGAAAAGGATCTCGCGGCGGGGACGTTGCTTGCTGTGCCGGAGCTGTATGCTAGTTTTGGGCCTAGGGGGAGGGGATTCGGGCTGGTGCAGTACGCGGGGTGGATGGTGATGGGTGTGTTGGGGAGTTTTGTGATATATTATTTCCCGTGGGGTGATTTTGGGGCTGCGTTGGAAACGCAGGATACGAGTTTGTATGCGATGGGGGCGTTGTGTTTTACGGTGGGTGTGATTTTTATTAATGTCAAGTTGCTGTACGTTGCTACACCCCCCCCCCCCCCCCCCCCCCCCCCCTCCTTTCGTGTGCAAACCGAAGCACCTATTGACCTGTACTGTTCCTTGCGCAGCATCCTCGAACTCCACCACAAAACCGTCATCACCTTCACCGGCTTCTTCGTCTCCGTCACGGGCTGGTTCCTCTGGTGCCTCTTCCTCTCGGGCATGTACCCCCTCAAAGCCGGCAAAGACATTGTCCACAACGCCTTTTTGCGCAACTTTGGCCGCCAGCTCAGCTGGTGGGCGACGTTGCTGCTTGCGCTTGCGACGCTCATCGTCATGGATCTGGTTGTGCAGGGCGTGCGGAGGGTGTACTGGCCGACGGACCAGGATCTCATGCAGCGAGTGGAGAAGGATGAGCCGGCGAGGCGAGCGCTATACGAGGGACTCGCTGGGGACGAAGTGGCCGGGGGGCTTGCGTGTGGAGAAGATATCGAGATGCAGGATATTGGGGCTGGGGATCTGGGAGCGGATCAGTCTCGGGAAGATGGAAGGGCGTGAGGGTGTGTGTGGTGGGTTATCATGACGGGAAAGGAAGGTGACGACGACGATGGATGGTGATTTTGACAGTCAACGGGTTGTAAAGCGCGGCGTTTGAGAGCGTCTTGGGAGCATTGACGTTGACGTGGGATTTTCCAGGCTTGGGATGGGGTAAGTTATGTATTTTTTTTTTTCTATTTCTGTTTCTTTTTTGGGTATATAAGAGAGCATAACTAGCATTCTTTACCCCTGGTTGGAAATGGAGGCCATGTTCAGAATCAGAAGCACATGTACATCAATCAAATCAACTTGGCGGCAATCTACTCCACGGCACATTCATCACCACAGTGAGTCTTCCCATCTCGCTCCGAAACCACCGACTACTTCGGTGGCCTTTTCTTTCCCTCTTGCTCCCTTGTCCTCTTACTCTCCTGCGCTCACACTCAGGAGTCAATCTGAGCACGGCCCCTATCTCCTCTCTACGTAGTACTCCCCGCATTCCCAAACATCAACGCATACAACGTCCGCGCATCCATCACCAACTTCATCTTGGACGAGCCCTCCATACGCTCATCTCCACCAAAGTCCATCTTCCCACCCGTCTCGCCCGTTCCCCCCAACACATCCCTCACAATGACAGCCGTCCCACAGACATGCATCCGCACCTCATTCGACTGCGCCTCCGCAGCCGGCCTCACCACGACCCTCTTCAGGGGATACTCTTGCAGGCGGCAAACCAAGTCTCCCTGCTGTGCGCGCGGCGATACCAGAGCGAGTTTAAAGGGCGTGTAGTGACAGGCATAGCGCTGAATCTTGAGCATAGCCAGACGCGGCTCCTCGTCATCGACGCCACCACCACCATCACCATCGCCCCGAGAAAACGACGGCAATTCATGCACCCACGCTGCTTCAAGACCAGGAGCCACCTCCCGGTTCCTATGCCTAAAATTCCAGTAGTCGCTAAAGATTTCAGCACCATGAAACTCAATCTTGTAGTGCTGAAAGCGCACCATGTCCACAATCTTGCCCGTACCATCGCCCACGCCTTTCTTTTCGAGTCCTCCCCCTGCTCCCGCCTCTGCAGCAGCACTGTCCAGAATCGTGCGCAACAAATTATCGTTCTCAAAGTACGCTCTGTCGAGATCCCCCCGGTATAATCGCTGGAGTTCCTCGTCCCACGCATCAGTCGTCTCAAGCGAAGAGAGCAATTCACTTGTGCAAGGCCCCAGAGAGACAATCACCCCGTACACTTCAGCCCAGAAGGATAACGCGGACAGGGCCATCTCATCACAGGCCCTGGCTTGCGTCTTGCGCTCGTCCAGGAAGGATTCGTCCCCGGGGGCATGGTCGAAGCAGACCACGCCGGAGACGGAGCCGAGGGCGTTTTCGCCGCCGAGGAGCTCGCGCACCAATTGGCAGAAGTAGATGCGTTGGTCGCATTCTTGGGGGAGGAGCTCATGCCGACTCATGAAGTGGATTGTGTCGGACCAGACCTCGAGGAGGGTCTTGCTGTAGTCCATGGGGAAGCCGCGCCCGTCAGTAGACAGCCCGACGAGGCCGTAGATCTTGTCGCGGGGGTCCTTGGCTAGCGCACTGGCGTGGTTGGTGAGGAGGCTGCGGAGAGAGCAGCTCCCCTCGTATTTGTCCCGGCGGAGGTGATGGACCTTGAGGGGGCCGGTGATGTTGTCGATGGAGTCATGTGTGCGGACCCAGGTGATGAAGGTGTCCCATTCGGTGAGTTGTTTGCCGAAGCAGAGCTGGATATGGCGCGATTTGCCAATTTCCTGAAGGATCCAGACGCGGTCCCAGTAGCCGTCTGTCATGATTTGGTTCTTGATATCGGCGAGGGGGTCTTCTGTATGTGGACATGGCTTTACCTCTACTGCCTGCGATGCTTCTGCCTTGTCTCTCACGTCTCGGCCTCCCTCTGGTGCAATAGCACTAGAAGCAGCAGGGCTCAACTCAACAGACACAGACAAGCCGACATATCGCCGCCCTAGCCACACAAGCGTCGAGCTAGCCCTCGTATAAATATGCGGCATGATACGCAACTGACTACTCCGCTCCGGAACATCCCTCTGATTAATAGAGAGCGCATCGATCCAGATGGGCGTATTCCGCGGATTCTCACGAAAGTACTGCAGCGCATCCCACAGGTTCGTCGTGACGCTCATTTCGTGACAGTCAACGACAATGGTCTTTGTCAAGGACTCATCGCCCCAGCGGTACGATAGGGTCTCGTAGCGCGGGCGCTGGGCAAACGTCGTGGCGTGTAAGTGGCAGACGATTCGGCCGTGGCTGTCGAGGTCGGTTTCGATGGTGACGACGCGGATGCCATCTGTGGTTTTGGGTAGGGGGCGACTGGCGTACGGCTCGGCGGCCGCGGTAGAAGCCGATGAGATGCTGATGACGGCCATTGCTACGGGCCAAGTTGGCAACTGACGTGGCTATGTGTCGGCGGTCGGCATGCGCCAGAGAGTCGAGACGACAGACGCAAAACGGGAGGGATCGAGATGCAAAATTGTTTGCTAAGGCTACGGAGTACAAATTGCGCGATTCCATTTCAGAGTCGGGACCTACCTAACTAAGCTGGGGAGGAAGGTTCCATCAATCACAATCAGTCGTCTGGTAGTGATGCCATTCAGGAACTAGGAGAGGTGGGGCACGGGCCAGTCCGGCATCCCAGCCGATGAGATGTCGTTGCACGAAACTAGATAAAGCGTGGGTAACCAAACCATATCATATCATTGGTGCATTGGCCCATAAGATCGATGCTGACTCCGACCGTCGACAGGGAGCCAGGGCCGGGCAAAGGGGGGCTAACGTTACGGAGTAGCGCTGAACACATGGACGGCAATGGGGATTCTCACGTTGCGCTGGCAAGTCTGGGGCATCTTGGCCATGAAGATTTGGTCCATTGGCAAACGCTCGCTTCCTGCATTCTCCTAATGAGGATATTGCTTTCATAGCGGCTGATCGAATAGTCATACATGGTAAGAAAGTCTGCGTACAGTTTGAGCCGCCCATGCCCTACGCGCGCGCCTATCTATGCACACGCATACTCCGAAACATGATCCCCACCCCGACCACCTTAAGAGGAACATGCCTCTACTTTGGCGAAATTGGCACAGGTAATGCGCTTCTTGTCGGCGAAATGGAATACGATGGACCGGTTGCCAAAGAAGCCCGGCGTGCCTTCCTCGAGCGAGCTATACGGATCGACGTACTCTGCGCGAAAGGGGTCCTGTGTGACATGGCCGTATTTGCCGCTCAAATCTCCGACCTGACAAGCCTGGGGTTTCGATGCATCGCAAGGCGGGGTTTCACCGCGCTGATAGGGGTCCAGATGCGCGAGCGTATGGGTGCAGTTGCCGTCGGCGGGGACGGGCATAACGTGCAGGTGGTATACTATTACAAACGAGAATGAGTTGATTGCTTTCTGGGAGTGTGCCTAGTTTTTCTAGAACTTTGAGAAAGGGGAGAGAGCAAAAGATATATATATATAAAAAAAA
>SRPQ01000682.1:0-12247 GCA_018360075.1 Claviceps cyperi
AGATAACAGAACTGCGGGGTAACAGAGTGGTTGGCCGAAAGCGGAGCAAGGACCGACAGTTCTGGCAAAGCGCTTTTCGCCAACCCCGCAACTTGCCTCGTTGCAGTCTTACAAGTGACATCAGCAATGAGCACCAATGTGATACGTTTCCTTGATTCTTGAAGATTAATCTATGCATAAAATCTGCGTATGCAGCCAGAAGCCTGCTTCCATTTCAAAGGGTGCCGCTGCTCGTTATTACAGGACAGCGGCTTATGAACTTTTGGCATTCACGCGCATACTGTATACACTTGGATAAGGATTCATTGTCGCAAAAACGTCCTTCAAGATGGACACTATAGGAACAAGACCCACGGAATACGACATCATCATTGCGGGCGGCGGAACAGTAGCATGTGTCGTCGCAGGCCGGCTTGCCGAAGCAGATCCGACTCTGTCCATCCTCATCGTTGAACAGGGACAGAATAACCTCAACGATCCAGCCATCACGACACCAGCGCTATTCTGGTCGAATCTGGGGCCCGAGTCAAAGTACGCCAGCTTCTACAAGGCCAACAAGGAGGATTCCATCAATGGACGAGAAGCTGTTGTACCGACGGGCCGAGTATTGGGGGGCGGGTCATCCATCAACTTCATGATGTACGCAAGAGGTATGTATCTATTGCTCCACGTGATGTGAACATGACGACATTGCGCAAAAAAACCTAAATACCTTCCGCCATGCGGCCATAGCCCAGGCACGCGACTTTGACGCATGGAACACCGAGGGCTGGGACTCCAAAAGCCTCATCGCCCTAGCAAAAAAGCTCGAAACGTTTCACTTACACGGCCCGGAATACGACAAGAGCGTCCATGGCTACAGCGGGCCCATAAACGTCTCCTATGGCACGTACGAACCCAAGGCTCATCACGACATTACGGCTGCCGCGGAAGCCATGGGCGAGAAGTTAGTTGTTGACATGCAGAACTTTTCAACGGCGACTGGTATTTCTCGATGGCTCAGATATGTCTCTCCTGATGGAAAGCGCCAGGACACAGCGCATCGGTATATCCACCCTCTGATGACGTCTGGCAAGTACTCCAACATCCATCTTCTCTTGAATACAACTGTTTCCCGCGTCCTTTTTCAGGCCACGCGCGCGACTGGCGTCGAGTGCCAGCCGTCAATCGCGTTGAATGCAACCAGTACCACGGGTTCCGCAACAACGAATCCCTCCACCACCTTCACCTTGACGGCGTGGAAACTCGTCATCGCATCGGCGGGCGCGCTCGGTACACCACAGCTGCTAGAGCGGTCAGGAATCGGCAACAAAAAAATCTTGGCGCCTCTCGATATCCCCCTCGTGGCCCATCTACCCGGCGTGGGCGAAAACTACCAGGATCACAATATGGTAAGGTCAAGCTACAAGGTAGACTTGCCTCCGTCTGAGACCCTAGACGCGGTGATTGGTGGCCGTCTAGACTACGCAGCGGCTCTTCTCGAAGAGCACCCTGCAAAAACGCATCCCATTCTGGGATGGAACGGCACCGATTTCGGAGCCATGCTTCGCCCAACACAGCATGAAGTAGCCCAACTGGGACCTGAATTGCAAGAGCTCTGGGACCGCGACTTCAAGCACCAGACGGACCGACCCCTGATGCTTCTGGCAGCTGTTTCGACGGGTCTTGGCGGACCGGAGGAACCTGCCGACGCGGAGGGCAGATGCGAACACTTCCAGTATATCACCATGTGTCCCTACACCGCGTATCCATACTCGCGCGGAAACATCCACATTGTCTCCAAGGACCCGTCTTGCCCCCCGTGCTTCAACACAGGCTTCTTGTCCCACTCGGCCGACTTGAAAGCCCAGCTCTGGGCGTACAAGAAACAACGCGAGATTATGCGCCGCACGAACATATTCCAGGCTGAAGTGCCGTCCTGTCATCCCAAGTTTCCCAAGGGCAGCAAGGCGGCTCTGATGGACCATCATCCCGTCGGTGCTGGGGGCTGGTATGCCTCGAGCAAAGAACGGGAGAACTTGCCGACCCTTGAGTACGATGCAGATGACGATGCCGCTATTGAGGAGTATATTCGTGATAAGTTAGACACGACGTGGCATTCAATGGGGACGTGTAAGATGGCGCCAAGGGAACAGGGTGGCGTGGTGGACAAGGATCTTAATGTCCATGGGGTGACGAACCTCAAGATTGCTGGTAAGGTCTGCGTCAAGCTCGACGTCTTATCTCCGATCCTAGTTTTGGACTTTCATTTCGTTTGTCCTTACTTTGCTAACTGGGCTGTAGATCTATCTATTTGTCCCGAGAATGTGGCGGCGAATACGTACAACACGGCGCTGATTGTGGGCGAAAAGGCCGCCATTCTTTTCGGGCGACATCTTGGGCTTACCATCTCAGAGTCATGATGGGAGAATCGAAGCCTCGAAGGCGCTGAGTGAATTTAATGGGAGCTTGTGTCCGATGATGTTCTCTCTGCTATTGTCTAGACTCTATACAGGTTCATAGCCACGGGTTGGAGAAATGCGAAGCGCCAATGACGCTGCTCCTGTGCCCCCTTCTATTGAGAAGACTCAAGAGCAATTGCGATGACTTTTCGACTAAAGCTTCAAGTTGCGCGCCGCGGCTGCGACGGAGGATTCTGTGAATTACATGATACATATACAGTATCACGTCTTCCCTGCTCAAGAACAATCTTTTTCTGTGTAGCCTCATCTTGTGACTACGTCGCGGGGTTTGGCTCCTTCGAAGAAATCGCAGCACGACTTGACCGCCTGTGAAGGAGTTGGTAAGTAAACAGCATGTGGCCCGTGGGAGGGCTTCTAAGCTTGTAGACCGAGCAAGCCTTGAAGCATGATGTGTGTGGAGGAGAAAGTCGATCAAAAGATGTATTAACAACTCGAATGGCTTATGCCGCTATAGCCTACGAAACAACGTGATGGGGGTGATGCTCATTGCTGGGGCATTTGACTAGGCACTCGGCAGCTCCCTTCTCCCTTCTCCCTCTTCCTGCATGATTATCTTTCAGATGGCTCCCTCATTCGTATTGAATCAAGATATACCTATGTCAAAGCCTCAAAGGAAGAAACCCGACCACGTCGTGGACATCATATCATCTCAGCAGATTGATTAGAGTCCAGAGACGGCAAGCAATCAGCACATCGTCATTCACATCCCAACAAGCGAAGCCAACGCTGAAGTTCTAAACCGCCACACAGCGCTCTAGTCTTCAAAAGGCATAATTTCTCCGACTGATGCAGGGGCAGATTGACCTATTTAAGTTACCGCTTACCCAGCTATCTAGGAACCATCCAGCAGCCTACAACATGCGCGACTGAAATGGTGTCGGGAAAGAATCAAGACACTGTACACAAGCCTCAAGTTGCCCCCGATGTCTAAGTACATGGTCTCGAGGTGGTTGATGAAAGAAAAGTACTGTAGCGACGGTGCTTCGCCGGATATCGTTTGTTGAATAAACAAAACACGATTCGCAAACGCCCCGCCCATGACCCAAAATCACCCAGAATGATGCATAGAAGAAGAAGGGTTTTGAGAGCTGAAGAATCCCGTTCTCTCTTCATTGCAACACAGTTGCGCCGTGCTCCGATCCCGGGGTGAAAATGAAAACGCCAATCACTGTTCCACTGGTTGGGCGTGATGATGCTGAAAGTAGAATAATTGCTAATGCTTGAAAGGACACTGTTGAGAGAGGAATGCGTGCTGGTGGTGAAGTGACGAATGCAAGGATTGATGCATCTGTGGTGGTAGTTGCGGTTGCGGTTGATGGTGATATTGCTGCTGTGGCTGTGGCTGTGATTGTGGTTGTAGTTGCGATTGTGACTGTGATTGTACTTGTGACTGTGGTTGCAGTTGCAGTTGTAGTTGTGATTGTGCTTGTATTTGTGGTGTTTGCGGCGTTTGGGGCTGTGGCTGCGGCTGCGACTGCAACACCAAATACCCCGGCCCCAAGAGCGGATGAGGCGCATACTGATACTGTACCGCATCAAGCTCCTGCGGCGCAATAATAACGGATCGTGAAAAAGCGGACAGCTCAGGATGCGGCCATGTTGGCATCACGTAAGGAACGTGCCAAGTCTGCGGCGTGGAAGGCAGCGGGCTGTCTTCTTTTCGCAGCCACGTAGCGTACGAATGACTGGTGCTGGGTGGCACGATAGACGATGGGCCAGCTTCATGCGGCGAGTCCATTTCCGATGCCAGCGCTGATGCATCGCATGGCATCCACGACTGATGGATGGTCCAAATCCCCTTTCTCCTCCTCATGCCGATGATCAGCAATAGGCACAACTGTACGAATCGGATCCACGTGTTGCCAAGAGCGTCAATCAGGTCCCACCACCAGGGATTGTCCAAAGCGGGCAAAATCCAGTGAGAATATAAAATGACGAAGAAGATCCAGCGAACAAAGTCGAGGATGGTGATGATCAGATACAGAATGGCAGCCTGGTTCTTGGAATTAGTCGGTTCAGTCTTTTCATAAAGAGGGAACACAAACGTACCTGTCGTGTCGTAGCACCCGCTTTGTGCTTGCGTAGCACAAAAGCGGCATAGACGACTTGGCAGATGGAAACGCCCCACGAAGGGATGTAGAAAGACGCCCCAAGCTTTCCGACTACTTTCAACGACTGTATAAGCTGCGCATAGCTCGCGTTGTTCTCTGAGCCGTTCCAGTACGCCACCCAAGCGGAGGCCGGCTGGCCAAAGTAGGCGAGCACCATGGAGGCGAGAAAGATGATGGCCACATATGCGGCGTAACGCAGGCGCCGTTGATACGGCCACGACCGGCCATCGAGCGAGCACATGAGCCCATTTCCAAGTTCGACGAGGACGAGAACGAAGCAAATGTCGACTAGATGTTCGAAGAGATTGCCAGTGAAGCTGAGATATCGTTCTGATCGGATGATGCAACTGATTTCGTCGTGCGTGTGATGGACCGTGTCATAGTAGCCAACATCGTTTTGCCACGAAAATAAAAGAATGTTCAGAATGTCGGCCGCTATAATGCACGAGATTGATCTTTTGTAAACGCGTGCGAGTCAATATATGTATCATCACCTGGAGAGCTTTTGCAACCTCAACCATTGATTCTTCTCATTGGACACGGTTACACCATGACTCCATGAGTCGGCACTGAGACGCGTTTTTTCTTCTTCTTTTGGAATATGGAGGAAAAGATGACCGCCGCGTACAAAGGAGTCTAGAATTGGGTCCTGGCTTCAACCAACTTACACCAGTAAAAGGGGATGACAAGCTTTCAGCCATGAAAACGCTCTTCGTGCTGGATCACCCTGACGTCTCGCCAAAATCAAGGTCAAGATACCGACCATGGCAATTGGTAGCACCATGAAGCCCGTAATTGCCGCATGGACGATGGTCCAGATTGTGGCATCTTTGGCCATTAGTGGAGCACGCGATGCCCGGGTCTGACGATGGTGGAGGGCCCGTTACTCGGTCGCGGCATACTTGACTTTGACAAGCAGGTTTCAGCCTCGGAGAGCGACGAGGCGATTGCAGTCGTAGTTGGCGGCGGCGGCGGCGGCGACGACGAGTGAGTATTCCTGAGGCGTGAGGGAGTTTGATGTTTATGTGTCAAGAAATATGAAAAGCTCGAGCCTCTTGTGGATTTAGCAAGCAAGACAGACAGACGAACTGGCAAACTTTTAGGGCTACCTTGGAAAGCTGACGATGGGGTCGGCAGATGGGTAAAGCTCAAAATGTGATGGCAGTAGGCAAACCGGCCAAGTCATTGCAGAGCCAGTTGGGGCAGACGGACGCTCTGAAAGCTTGACTTGGCATGTACATTAGCGGCCGCCGTTCACTCGCGGACTCCATGTCGCTTTTGGGACACGACAAGTGGTGCAGTGAGACAAAGCTAGGGGCGCTGGTGGAGGTTGTGGAACAACACGAGTTGTCGCCTGCGTGCGTGTGTCAAGCTGAACTCGTGCCAACGAGTTCTTATTAGTAATGAGGCGCAGTGTTGTTGTTGTTGTTGTTGTTGTTGTTGTTGGCATTGAGAATCGGCAGCAAGATGTGTAGGTATGAGCGAGTGTTTGAGCTGCGTGTTTGTGTTTACTGGGCGAGAGAGGCACTCCTTTGAGCCAGAAGAAGCAAGGACAAGTTGGCGATGCGTCTTCTGATTGGACCCTCTGCGCCGAGTATCATTTGCGAGACGTACGGAGTACATAGTACCTATGTACACACTACTCTGTATGCCTTGCTGTCTTAGGAGCGTCGTCTCGACGGTCTTGGCCACCTGATTCCCGGAAAATGAAACCGCACTTTTGGCGGGGCGTTTGCCTCTTTCTTCTTCCAGTGGTTGTGATGATTTGTGCAACAAGGCAGAGAAGATGTTACACTGCATATCGTGATCAAGGTTCCGAGCAATGAACCGCCGAATGATCGAATAGCCGTGGCAAAAAGGGGGAAAAGGGCGCAAGTGCCGGCCGGGCTCTCGCTGGACCAAATGAGATCTGCCCATTGGCGTCTCTAGGCTTTGGAGCTAGTCGCGGTCTGTCCCGTTCTTCCGATGTATGTACAGACATACGTATCTCTTCTTGTGCGACCCCCGTCACTGGTCAGGCTCTCCGCTTTGAAGCATCTTGCCATCAACAACGGCTGGAGGGATGTGGTCACTGGTTGGCCCACGCCGCCATTGCTTCTGTGTTGTGTTGGTGACGCTTCAATGGCACGGCCTGGCTTTGGTTCTTCAGTGGCTTGATGCAAAACTCTGTTCAGACTCCAGAGTCCATAGGAACGGTACCGCGGCTTCCGCGCGCAGGCTTCCAACGTGGCGCTAGCCATCGTAACAATGAAGAGGTGGACGTGTCCTTGTTCAACTGGCAATGCATTACTCCATAGGCATGTGATGATGTCGAGTACCTATGTAGATAGATGTCCGGTCGACCAAGTAATATCACGGACTCGAGCCATGCCCGGCTATTCCGTACATGTGCGTGTGGGGACGAGGCGGTCATGGCGTTCACGGTTCACAGTCTACAGTCATTACAGGCAGGGACAGCTGTCCACAACTGCCCACGGCTGGCGGTTTACTCCAACTTATCTGTCGCCAGGTGCCGGTCGCAATCCGTTGCCGACTGCCGATCAATTTATTACTCCGTGCAATCTACAGAATACGTAACTATACTAGTTCTGCCGTCCATGAACCTCTCACAATGTACAAATTTCCGTTTCATCCTTCCTTTTAGCCGCAGGAGACCGATCTCATGTCATTGCATTACGCAGGTTCGAGTACGGTATTGAGCTCACGAGTCACAGCCGGATTGATCGTCACCACTTACCGCCAGAAAAGTGGCTCGCGGAATGAAAACAAGATTTGTCACGCATCGTCGCTGAACCTCCATGGTCAACAACTACCTTGATGTACCGAATAACGACAGCGCGCGCCAACTGTAGCTAACTGCCCTCTAATTCGTCAGATCGAATCATCCCGCCATCGGGTCAACGTCAATCGTGACAAGCACTCCTGAGCTATCGGCTTCATGTCCTTCCTTCCTTTCAGCCTTCGACGCCGATATCCTTGTCAAGTACCTGTTGCGACAAGAGCCATGGTTTCCGCCTCTGGTTGTAGGGTGAAGTAACATGGCGCAGCACCAGATCGACTTGTCGTCTCGCCATCATTCTAGAGTAGGTCAGGTCAGCCTTGACTCTTGAGGTCTTGAGGCTTAATTGTTGCCCGATGGGAGGTGATTCGCTTGTCATTGCTGTTTGTGTTGCTTGCTTTGTCGAGGAGACGCTTAGCTTCGGCCTATTGCTTTACATTGACAGGCCGTGAGCGATGGACTGTTCCAGCCATTAAACTCTATTGCGTATTGGTACCATGTGTACTTCGTGGCGGTCTGTTCAACATGAACTTAGGTACGTAATTCCATCGACGCGAGAGGTAAGTTTTTACATCAACGTATTGGCGCAATGGCGAGAAGGTCCTGCGAACTGGGTGACCATCCCATATTGACCGTTCCGTATTAGCTGGGATCACGTCCACGGGAACTGGGCCATCCTTCCAGTCTGACACCTCTATGTACTACGAATATCGTCGTTGCAATACAAGTGCTCACTGCGACACAACGCGTCTCTACAAAAGCATCGAGATACCCTGGTCCTCTGAGAATCAGATTGAGCCTTGGCTCTCTCCAGACTCTTGAGAGAGCCTGGTCTTAGATTGTGCGTCGAGCGAGCCATGAAAGCGGCATCACATGGCAACACATGGCAGTGAGCAACCAACTAAGTAAAAGACCGGCCGTGTTCCACCTAAGTGTTCCGCGTTGAGCCGCGGGTCAAATCCCTTGAGCTTAAGGATGGCAAAGAACAGAAGCAGCTCACCGCCACGAATGTCCATCGTTTCATCCATCATACGTGGGTAGAAAGAAAGCCATCATATTTCTACACATGGATTAGACGAATCTTGGCGTGGCCGGTGTTCGATCAGACGAGCTGAACGAGAAGGAAACGAGAGGATGTCTCACTGAGGCGGATATTCACGAGAAATACCTACACTCCGTACTCCGTACAGAGTAGGTATATGCAATGAACTCAGATAAAGGGGACAGTAAATCAGTTAGTTCATCAACCCTGATACGGAATATGTAGGCACATAATCGGGATTAACCCGTTCGCCCAACTTTGCACATGCGACAAACTCCTGTAAGTCTCGTCACACCCCAGTCGCAAAGAACTCAAATCACCTCATCATTGTCTTCATCTGCGGCCCTCTTCCGCGGCAATGTAACCTCACGCACACGCAAAGAGTAACGATATTCGCGGCATCCACGTTATAGTGGTACCTGACCCCTGGAGGCTAGAACCGTCATCGCCGGCCGCTGATCAGCGTCAGTAATTTTGCGTCGCGCAAGTCGGCGAGACATGTTCGCCATGGGAGCCCATGAGGTACCTCCTAGGAGTCCGAGGCAGCGTGCGCCAGTGAAGCAATTGGAATTTGGATTTGAAAAAGCAACTTGTTCCAGAGATACGCGGCCTTGATACCAAGATCCAGGGCGCCTGCTTGCTACGTACAAGGTCATCACCTATGTGGACTCCGTAGTCCACCCCAAGCATACGATTGAACAATCCCTACTTAGTACTCCGTAGACCGTTCGCGGACCCGGCCCATGCTTCCGCCCGTCAGCAAACCTATATTTCCGAGGTTCCCTTGTCTGCCCACTCGCATGATCTATCTACTGCATCATATGTAGCCTCGCTCCTGTATTCTACTGCGGCCAGCCCAACGTCGAAGCCCAAGCAAGCCAATTTGACAGACCTGGAAGACTGCTCCGCGAGGAAGCGCTGCATTGTTCGATATGCCGTTGCCAATTGAACCCACTCCATTCTCGACCATGAAGACCATCCCGCTACCCGCTGACCCTTCGATGTGTCCCGTACTGACTATTCCCGCTCACATGAAGCCGTGATTTCATCCTTCGTCACGGTCCTTCAATAGTTTTTTCTCATCCTATTGACGAGGTGAACTAAGACGATTTCTGTTACACTTCATCACGAAGCTCATGCATTGTCATCATCGGGGACAAGTACAAGAATATCTGCCATGATATGCCCCCACGACATCCATCCCTAACACCAATACGGTAAAAAAAAAAAAAAAAAAACCAGGAATTGGTGTCGACTCCACGACCAAATGCTGTTGGAATCGCCGGATAAAAGTGGGACACGAGGGCAGTGTGGTGAGCGCACGCTGATTGGTGTGTGCTTCGGATGTGGGGGCACAAGCCCACACAACGAAGCACAACACCACAAGGCGGGCCGCCCTTTTTACCAATACAAGCTACCAATACGATCGTTCTGCTTATGCTTAGGCACTAGTGCTTTCATTTTTTCATTGTTTATTCGAGTGACCTTAGGGTCCGACACTGATCAGTGGTTCAAATAACCGCTTGGTTACTAAACCACAGATTGGCAAGGATTTTAGAGGAGAGCAAAATTTGGCCCACGGCCGAAGATTTGTGCCTCTGTAGGAAGAGACGACGATACCATTCAGTTGGTCGACGTGCTAGAGAAAGAAGGCGCAGCAGCGAGAGCATTCGATGTGCGCATGCTGAAATGATTACCTAACGCGTACCCTCTTGAATACCTTTACCATAGAAGGAAGGCCGTTACTCAGGAGCTATAAGCTTTTGTTAATCAGCCAAGCTTTCAGGAAGTGAGATCTTAACTGATCTATCTTCCGTTCGGCCATCCACGGACATACTCGACCAAGCCTGTCGACAACTCCAACCAAGCCTGTCGAAAAGCCAAACCTTCTCACGATGGATCAACAAAAACGATGCTGCCAGCGAGATATCCTAGGAGGACCGACCTTCTACCGAAACGTTTCTGATTACTTCCACGGGAACATTCAACGAACGCGACTTGCCCGAAGTATTTCAAAATAAATGCTTTATCAAATACTTCTCGAACGAATGGGTGGATGCGAGCGACGATATTGACCACGAAAATGCAACGACTATTGAGGCGAACAACCGCGTTGCATTCAAGTTAAAGGAATACACTGAACAAGGACTCACGAACATTGAACTACGAAGTGCGTTCAGGGAGGGAGCACTTCACCTGCTGGGGAGACAGATCGTTCAAACTGCTAAGCACCCCCGTTAAGACTGAACTGCGTGAATTCCTCCTGAAACGGGAGGTAGACATCGAAAAAGGACTTGGTATCCATACAGTCAATGCTTTGTTAAAAGTCGTCAAGACGCAGACGAAAGAGGTAGAGGAATGGATCGAGGCGGTTCGTCAAACAGTCAAAGAACGACAACGAGCCTACATTGAGTCAATTAGATCTCCCACGCCAATATGTACTCAACAAAAAGGAAAGCAACAACAACAATCTTCGTTGATACAAAGGGCTCAGGATGTACTACCTCAACGAAATTGACGGAAAGTGATACACATTTGAAGGAATAGTGGAGGCATTGAGACAGCAATTTGAAACGCGCACGAACCGACAGTACTATCGAAGGGAATATCGAAAGTTGACCCTTGCGAAGGTCATGAAGGAGAATTCTGATAAAATGATGAGTGATTGCCTGGAGAAACTCATCGAACAGTTACGATTGCTCCATTCAGCAATCAGTCACCCCTAGCACAAAGGATTCAGAACTCCGAGAGATATTGTTGGATGCTGTTGAAGGATTTGACAAAGCAGAACAGACAATTCAAAACAACAAATCGACATTCGAGGAAGTTGTTGGGGATTTAAGGGGGGCTTTTCGCGATAAGAAAAAAGCCTCCATGCAATT
Organism: Claviceps cyperi; assembly: GCA_018360075.1. Lineage (NCBI taxonomy): Eukaryota > Fungi > Ascomycota > Sordariomycetes > Hypocreales > Clavicipitaceae > Claviceps > Claviceps cyperi. The sequence continues at coordinate 11,277 of SRPQ01000682.1, forward strand.
TGTGACGAAGGCCAACAACAGAGATGGCAATGAAGCCCTTTTTACAGATCGGAAATATGGACGACGTGATCATGGACGATCTAATTATGGACATCAAGGAAGATCTAGCTTGAATTACGGCAAGTGTTACGTGTGCAAAAAGCCAAGATGTTGGTCCACCAATCACTCCGAAAGGGACCAACAAAAGGCAAAAGACAAGTGGTGGAACTCGAAAAAGCTGAAAGTGACGCCAAACGACAAACGGTACTCAGCGTTTTTACAAGTTTACGAAGGTTGGCCTGAATAAAGCGACAGCGAGGAAGACGAGAGTGACGGTACTGGCCCTCAGGCCTGGATCATCGCAAATGTTGATAATTCTGATATGGAGAATGACAAGACGAGCACGTTGACGTTTACTCAAAATCTCACCGACGCCAACACGTCCCCGTATCAATATGGTATTCCACCAGAGATCTTGCACCGTACATTGAAGGATAACACATATTCACATGTGGTATTCAAGGAAGACCCCGGCAGCGGTCAGGCAAAAGCACTCATGAGAATCATGACAAACTTGAAGATTGAAAAAGGTGAACAGATCATGGTCATGAGGGATTTTACGTGTCCTGACAACTTTTGGAATGATAGGTTTCCACGTACTAAGCAGTGCGACACCGTTTTTGTATTCCATTGCGGACATGGACAGGATGGGTGTGAAACTCGATAATATCGAGAATCTTTTGATCCAGGGTGAAAAGAAGGTACCGGTCATAAGACGATGGTGACACCCGTGATGGACATTGACTGTCAATGAAGTTGCAGCGTTCCACCTGTCAGAGAAGCAGATGCGACAACTACACCGTCGTTTTGGTCATTCTCTATTGACAGACTGACAACTGTACTCGAAAAAGCTGGCGAGGATGCGAACCGTGATGCGATCGCCAAAATCACGGAACAATGTCATCAATGCCAGATTCACGGCAAGTCGCCAG
>SRPQ01000683.1:0-12211 GCA_018360075.1 Claviceps cyperi
TATGTATGTATGTATGTATGTATGTATGTATGTATGTATGTATGTATGTATGTATGTATGTATGTATGTATGTATGTATATGTATATATGTATGTATGTATATGTATATATGTATATGTATCGACTCCGTAGACGCGGACGCAAATCCTTGGCGCGGTTAGACCCGCTTGACCGATCCTTGCCGTCGACGATGGCTCTTGTCTCCCGACAAGCACAGACGGGATTGACAAGACCAATTGAACTGACCGACTCGACGGGATCGACGGACAAAGAGACCAACGTAGCCGGGCGCGAGGCTGCGGCTTTCACCGACGTGCGCTGCGCCTGCCGTCGTCCAGCACCCCCCCTTCCAAGTTCCAGCCTCGCCAAACTCCCATCCGCCGACGACGCAACGGCTTGCAAAAGGGCCTCGACATAGGCCTCGACGGCTCACGATATGCTGCCACCCCCGATTGAAAACAATTCGACTCCCGAGCACTCTCCCGTCTCCCGTCTCTGCCGTCCGACGATTCTCTCCCCCCTCCTCCTCCTGGCGAAGCCCCGAGCTACCCCTTCCGCCGGCCGCCGCGCCTCCGCCCCGTTGCGCAAATGCCCAGCTTCTTCCAATTCACCCAAGGCACCGAGTCTCACTCCCGACCCAGCGATTCCTCACCACTGCTAGGCCGTTTCCGCGCGGTGCCTCCCCGGCCGGGTCTGTCCCGTCGACAGTCCAGCCAGCTCGGCCTGCTGTCTGACCACTTCTCGTCTGTGACGGGCGATGGACGAGGCAGTGTGCATGTTGGGTATGGGGCTCTAGTAGCGACACAGCTGCTCAATCATGGCAACGACAATAACGATAATGATGACGACGATGGGTATGCGATGGATCTTCATGGTGATGAGGCCTGGGTTGGGCAGAGACTCTGGCGGAGATGGATACTGGATCTGTGGGTGCGGCCGAAGCAGACTGCTGTGAAGAGGATGGTGGATCGGTGGTGGACTAGATATGGGCTTTTGGTGTTCCTCCCAGCCGCTCTGGTGCGTTTTCCCCCCCCCTTTCCTTCTTCTATTTTTGGTCTTGCTTCTGTGATTCTTCATGCAGCTTACGCGGGGAATAGGCCGTTGCCTGGTGTGCGGTACCATTTCCTCAATATCCTCTCCCCGACGACAGCGGACCTAATCATGATTCCCCGGAAGGACCTGGCCATGAACACAAGACGCCGGGTCGCGGGGAAGCACGCGTGCAAGTCAACTTTTGGTTTTTTCTGTTCGTCTACTACGGCTTTTACAACCTGACGGCCTTGATATGGATTACCAAGGTCTTCAACCTGTACAATTTCAACTGGTGGCCCCAGGTCCTGGGCTTTCCATTTACCATGTTTCTCATTGCCATACTGTCGATTGCTGTTCCTATCCCAATGTATTATTCGCCTGAAACGCGCTTCCTCACCAACTTCAACACGTCGTGGATCTCATGGACGTTCATCATCATGGCGACACCAGTGGCGATTGCGTTTCTCATTCTCATGACGAATGAGAGGCATATTGGTCTGCGACACTCGCTGTCTGAAACGCAGCGCATCTTTACTACCGCGTGGTGGACGGGAGAGCCGGATACCTTGCCGGCTAGGCGCGACAGGCGGAGACGTCATCAGTTTCGCTTTGCGGATGTGGATGTGGATGAGCTGCATGTGCGTGCGCCGCATCATCGTGGCCAGAGGGTGGCCATGAGACGGCGATGGTTGCCGTCTAGTTTTGTGCGGTTCCTATGGTTCTGCGTCGCCCTCGTGGTTGGGCTGATGGTCTATGTCATTGGAGAGGCGTATGCCGAGCTATACCTGCGGACTCTGCCGCACAGCAATTTGGAGACGGTCGTGTATGTGTACGGATGGGTTGCGACGGTGCACCTGCTGGATGCTGTGACGGGCTGGGTTTTGGGCATGCGCGAGGGCGAGCGAGTTGGGAGCTACCCGTTGAGTTGGGTCTTTAAGCTGTGCGTTCTTCTTCCCTTGTTCACCACACCCAGATCCTCCGTGGGATATTCACTAACTCGAGTCTTTGGACAGCTACTTCACGCTAACGTACCAGACCTACGTCCGCGCCTTGTATGCCCGACTGCGCACCCCAAAACAGTTTGTGATTCTCCAGATCCTCTCGTCTACGTCTCTAGTGGTCCTGACCCCCATCATGATGACGCGCTTCGTCCATCGTGCTCTCACCGTCGTGGGAATGAACGGACTGAGCTATGGGTCATACCAAAAGATTCAAACACGAAACGTGTTTATCCGCTTCCTCGCCGAAAACACATCCATGGCGACCTTTCTGGGCAGCGTTGCCGTCTTGCACTACGGTTCCAACAAGGCCGTGTATCCCCACTTTGCGTTTGACCGCGACGACGAGCCGTACGACTTCCAGTTGACCTTTTGGGCTTCCTCAGTGACGTGGGCGTGCGAGCTGGTGGCCAGTCTGGCGGTCCGGCTCCTCATTCAGCTGTGCTTCAACGTGGATGTCGGGTTGGAGGGCAAACTGGATTTCACCGTGTGGCCGGAGCTGTTGCCAACATGTGTGGCTGTGACACTGCACATTTTGCAGAACATGCTCTTTTCCATTATCCGACTTCAGTTCCACTAAATGAACATGATGAACATAAAAGAACATGGAAATTGAACAAGGAAGAAAATGAGAAGATGATGGGTTTAGTCGCGTTTCGAGACATGCAGCAATCCGTGCCAAGGAAAGGAACAGCAGCTACATACCCGCCCGCCTGCGCTGTCTCTCTCTCCCCCGCCTTTCTTTTTTTTTGCTCAACACTAGGTACATTGTCAGATCCAGACAAGGATGGGGAAGTGCGTTGGTCAGAACGAAGGAGAAAGAGAGGCGATGAGCTTATTCTACATGCTCATAGTGGATCTGCGTGCCATTGGATGTCTCTGGGCTGCATGCCGTATCTCTTGTTGGTCAAGGTATCTCGAGTTGGAGGCATGTGGGCGCGGCGTGTGACTTTTTCTACACAATATTTTCTTTATTTTTCTTTGGTTGGACGCATTTGCATAGATACCTCGATACCTCGATACGTCTCGCGCTTGTTTTGTTTACAAAGCTGTCTGTTCTGCTTTAAGATTCTAATTCTGATGACGACATGCGATTTTTGGGTCGGATCAGGGGTAAACACGACATGTGCCATCCGTGAAAAGATTTTATTGCCGACTGATTGTCGATCTGCGGCAAAGAAAAGAATACATACTGCTTACTCCGTAAGTACACATTCTACTTCTGTGCGTACGTGTACGTACTCCTGTGGCGTTGGCATCACTTCTTGTAACCCCTGATCCCGGCATCTTTTGTCTTGTGTCTCGGACTACGGAGTACCTAGGTATACATATGTACCTAGTGATGCGGCTCCGCATTCCGAGATTCCAAGATGGGAGAAACCCTGGGCAGTGTTACACGCCATGTGCAAACAAACAGGCACGGTGACACAACACGCGATACAGCGTCACACACGGAACAGTCACACACGGAACAGTCACACAGCACGATCTAGGTAAAGGCACATTCCGGAAGCACCGGCTCTTGATCAAAGGCGAACACAGACAGAGACACAACGTTGCCGCGGAAGAGGGGCAGCAAACACGAAACAGCGGCGAGTTTGGCGCTGTTGGGCAGGCTATCCAAGTAATTTTGGGCATACATACATACATCTTGACTCCGTAATCAATACATACATACCTAGAGTTGATGTAGATGTATGTACGGACTATGTACATACATAACTACTCTATACACCGTTGTGCGTTGTACTCGGTACATGCAGCGTAAAATTTGTCATGCGCGCGAAAATGCCTGGTGGGCCGATAGGTACTTTGCTGAATGGCTCTGAGCTGTTGGACCGGGACTTGCGGCAGCCAACACCATCCCGAATCCCGTTGTTCAACTCTCTGCTTCCTCCAAAATAAACAACTAAAACAAAAAAAAAACTCATATCCTGGCCTCTGCCCACCTCTTTTCTTCCCCTTGGTCCCCCCCCCCCCCCCCCCCCCCCCCCCCCCCCCCCTCCCCCCCCCTCGCGCCTCACAATGAGCGGGCCATCTTCAAACCTCCCTTCAGACTTGTCGTCCTCTGTACAGACAAGCTCTGCCCCAGCCCACGACGATGAAGTTGTATCGAAGAGACAGCCCGCCTCCTCCGCCGCCGCCGCCGCCGAACTCACCAGCGCGAAAGTGAAGCTCCGTGGTCATCTCCGCCAGTTTTCCGACTTTCCCGTCCCGGGCATCGAGTTCATCGACATCATGCCCCTGTTCGCCAGCCCCGATGCGCATGCCACGCTCGTTGCCGCCCTCGAGATGCAGATTGCACAGACTTTCAAAAACGATATGCCCGATGTCATTGTCGGGCTTGACGCTCGTGGATTCCTCTTTGGTCCTGGCCTGGCCTTACGGCTGGGTATTGGGTTCGCTGCTGTCCGGAAGCAGGGCAAGCTGCCGGGGCCGTGTGTGACGGCTGAGTACATCAAGGAGTATGGCAAGGATATGTTCCAGATGCAGCAGGATGCGATCAAGGAGGGACAGAAGGTTCTGATTGTGGATGATATTATTGCTACTGGTACGTTTTCTCACGGTGCGTGAGTGGGAGTTTGACCCGAGGACAATGTTTGCTGACGTTGGGTCTTGTTTTTTACTGTTTTTAGGTGGCTCGGCAAAGGCGGCTGCCGATCTTGTCGCCCAGCTCAAGGGCCAAGTCATGGGTTATATGTTCGTTCTTGAGATTTCTGGTCTCAACGGCCGTGATAGGCTAGGCTCCGAGCCTACGAGTATTCTGCTCGAGCTTCCTTGAACGCCTCGCGTGTGCTGTGCATTTCCAGGAATAAGTCGATGTGCGCGTACCCGATTTGATAGACCACGGCCTTGGTCCAGGGGCAATCTGTATGCACAACATAGTGAATGAGCAAGCACACAGACGGCACATGCCTTGCATATCGATCCAAGTTGTGTAGCATTTTCACTTTATTTGTCTTTCCATCTGTGGCATGGCCTGAGGTTGCAATTTGTCGGTGCATTCTGGGACTGTTTCTGTTTTGATTTTTGTTCTTATCGTTATAGGATGAGCCTCTTGTGGAGAAGCTGGTTGGCTAAAATGGAGCGCGAAACGACACCATGGCGGCATCCTGATTGCTCTCATTTTCGAGATTTACGACGCGGATGTGCCATGATGATGGACGGCCGATAGTGCAGGAGGAAGTGGGTAGATTTTTTATTTTCAATGGGCCATATCCGACACCGGAAAAGAACAGTATTGGGGCTTTGATGGGAACTACTTTGATGCTGTTGAGTATGTTGAGGTCTTTGATGCGAACGAAGTCTTGTCTTATTCAAAAAAGTGTAGTTAGTCGTAATAAAGAACAGTCCTCAGTATGAAGAGCGATCAATATCAACAGTCATCAGTATACGACAGCCATCAGTATCAGCGACCAACGAGCTTTACTGCTTTCGGTACCTCAGACGAGCAAGCCAAGCTGAGTCATGTACAGCATTCAAACTCAAACAATCTGATCTATCTCATGCTCTATCTCATCTCACAATGCCAAATCTGCCAGGCGGTGATGATGCCCCACAATATCTATCTATGCTTTTGACAATATGGGACCCAAGGGACGAACGAGGAACAAAGACGTAAAAGAGAAGACGGAAAGACGGACAAAATGGTATAAATGGTATACATTGGCGTAGAAAGGCAATCCTACTTTTGCAGAAACCACCATGTGATCAAAAAGCTCATCAACCCCATGTGCCATGCATCAAATCCCACCCATCAAACGCGGCAACTTTTGTCAAAATAGCAAGAAGAATAGGCAAAAGCAAGAGAAAAACATACAAATAAGTAGAGTATACCCAGTAGAAGATTCAAAGAAAAGACAAAAGAGGAAACGATGAAGAACAGTACCCATTTACAAGACGATCGCATTCTCAATCAAAAGTCCCTGACTCTGAATCGCATACTTGCTCCTCAACCCCACCCCCCGAGCCTTCCCAAATAACTCATACTCCCCCTTCCCAACCCTCATCAGAACCAAAGGAATGCCATGCAGCCGCTTCGCTCCCATGGGCGTACGCTGCTCCGTTTCGAGAAGCGGACGCGGCAGCGGCTCTGCATGCGGTGGCGCAGAAGAATCGGTACCATGATCATCATCCCCATCAATATCATCGTCATCATCTTCTTCATCACCATGCTGATCCTGCACCTCATCTACCACAATAACAAGTTGGAGGGACTCGGCTCCGGGACTAAAAAACGGGATATTGTCCAATTTCTTACTAAACGAACACCCACCCCTCCGCAGAACGATAACCTGGTTGTCTTGCGGGGCCGATTCGGGCAGTGTCGTATGACACGCTTGCCCACCGACGTAGATGTTCGCCCACGGCAGATGGGACATTGGGTCCTGGGCGTTGTAGCCGGGGCTGTCCGGGAGGGGGCTGTCGAGAACGGCAGGCAGCTGGTGGGAGCCCGGCCCGACGGAGGAAAGGGCTTGCCAGGCATACAAGACAGTTTTTTGGGAGGAGGATTGCTCAGACAAATGGGATTGTGAGTCTGGGGAAGAAGTTTCCGAGGGGTCGAAGGCGGAGGTAACGGCGCGGAAGAGATGTTTCAGGAGGGAGTCGGGGGGCAGAGCTTGGAGGGTGTGGAAGGAAGGCGAGGGCTCTTTTTTGTGCTCCGGCTCGTTGTCGTTTGCGAGGAGGCGAGGCGAGGAGGAGGCGGAGGAGGAGGAGGGGCATGTTTTATGTTGGGACGCAGGGGTGTCGTTTTTGTGTTGATTCGTTTCTAAGAAAGTGTGTGGAGGGTTCACGTCAACGAGGAGATGCACCTCCACCAAGCCCTGTTGCCGCAGCGCCGTGAACGCCTCGTCTCGTAATTGTCGCACGTGCTCGCCGTGGAAGAACACGGATTCCTGCCGCCCCAGCTGCGTGTTTCCCGCGTGCGTAATCTTCCACACATAATCGCCGTGGCGGTCGCTAAACTCGCGCTCGAGCTGCAGCCGCAGGCCCTCGAGGCTCTTGGCCGTCGGCCCCAAATAACTTTGCCAGGTAAGTGAGGCACCGAAGCGCGACAGGAGGGAGGTAGCGGCGTCCGAGGCCGGGAACTCGATGGCCGAGAGAATACGCTGCATAGGCGCCACGCAAGTGCCGTTGGGGGGGAGCATCGTGGGCGGCAGCGTCCAGGGGAAGAGGGTATGGTTCGACAAGGGGCGGTACTTGATGACGAGGCGCTTGTTGTCTGCATCGGGCACGACGACCTGCTGCATGGGGCCGTGGATGTTTGGGGTGTTGTAGAGGTTGGTGAAGCGCGAGACGCCAAAGAGATCGGGTCTGGCGGCCGTGGAAGATGCAGTCAGGGGGTTGAGCAGCACGGGAGGCGCCGGGCACGTGTTCATAAAGAGATGCTCTTCCTCATGCTGTGCCGCCTGGCTGGCACTGGCAAGACTTTGCATCTTCTTTTTCTTCCTCTTCTTCTCTTTCACACTCCTTTGCTTCTGACGCTGGCGTAGAGAAACGCGAGGGCCATGTCCCTTCGGTATGATGAGAGGATGCCCTTCCGTGGTAAAGACATAGGCGGCGTCCAGCTTGTTCAGCGCATGGTCCGGATCAAACAAAAGATACATGTACTTGGCCGTCTCGCCGAGGAAGAAACTTTCCATGCGGTTCTGCTTCTCACCCGTGCGGACGTCTTGCAAGCCCGCCCAGCCGCACGGCGCGTAGCAGCGGCGTCGAATATCCCGGAGGACCATTTCGCCCACATGCAGATACCACGGATCCTGGGTAGCCCGGTAGATGTGGTACGTGGACTCGACAAATTCAGGCCGGCCGGGCCACCAGCCGATGCCGGGCTCGACGTTGTTCTCGCGGATGGACCACCGCTCCGGCAGCGCAGAGTACCGCGTCCAGAGAGCCGTGTAGACAAGATTGGCCTCGATGGCCTCTTCCACCTCTCCGGCCAGGGCGAGCAATCCAGGGTAGAACGCGCCCAGACTGTCGATCCACATCGTGTATGGCTGGCCCGTGGCGCGGTGCGAGTTGGAGTAGTACGGGTAATGGCTTCTGTTGGTGTAGATGTGACTCTTCACGGATGCGTGCGCCTCATGCCAGGCTTGGAGGAACGTGTCCGACAAGTGCAATTCGCGCGGCAGAGGACCATGAAGGGAGTTTGGGTCAAGCCTGGTCTTTGTCGCAGTCTTCGCGCTCGTGACATCGAGCATGTCATGCCCCGACAGAAGAATGTGGCTCTTAAAGGCATACTCGAAGAAACTGTCCATGCCGGCCCCAATTCCAGAATGAGGTCCTATCCACATCCCCTGCTCAGCATCTATGCCGTTGCCGATCAAGCCAATCTCGCTCCTCCTTTGCCACACTTCCCAGAACGCCCGCTTCGCCGCATGCTCGAATCTTGAGTCACCCGTTAGTCGGCTCAGCACCGTAAACTCCAATGTCAAGCTGCCCGCGCCAGCGCTGCAGGTCTCGGTGATTTCGAACCGGTCACTGTCGAGTTGAGTCTGTCCATTTTGGCCATCAGAACTCCAATGCAACGGCGAATTGACGTAAAATGGTATGCCCGTCCTGAGATTCACCCTCGGATACGGAATCCCCGTCTTTGTATAAAACGCCGGCAACAGTCTCTCAGCGAGATCCAGCGCCAGCCGCAGAAGCTGACCGTCGTATTGCAGCCCATTCGGCCAGGCAATAGGCGCAACCTGGAGCGGGTCGTCCTCGTCATAGTCGCCCTTGTCGTCTTTGCCTCGTGGCATCGGTTTCGGATCGTACCCGGAAATGGGCAGCTCCCCCACGGCAAACAAATGCGCGCTCAGGAGACCACCCAGTCCTCGAATGACGGTTTCAAACACTTGCACCTTGCTATCCAGGTCGAACCCCCGCGCGCGCGATCCCTCTCCCGATCGTCCCCGTCGACCGTCGCCATAGTGTGCCACGAATTGAGCAACTCCATCTTGAAAATCACTCAGCGCCTGCGGTCCCGTATAAGAACCGCCCTGCGGCCCACCAGCCAGAATTGCCAGTGTCGATAAGCTATCGATCAGGGTGAGTGAGTAGTTGCCCAGCGCGTCGTTGAGTTCAACCCGCGAAGGGTCATTGAGGTCTCGAGTGAGCGGAGAGCAAGTAAGAGGTCGAAGCTACAGTCGCAAAAAACGGAGAGGTGCAAAAATCCAACCCCCCGCAGCAGAACACTGTCAGCCGTTTCCTTTTTCCATCCGAGGTTTCGGAGTTCCTTTCTATAACCTTGCGCCGGGTATCGCTTAAGATGGCTGCCATACCTCGTCTTCTGGAAACGCATGCTTCATGTAGTTGCTGAACCCGTGATAGAACATATCCACTGTATCCTGTCGCAACTGTGCCAGGCGGTCCATTCGCATCGACACTGTGAGCCATGGCAACGACGCGCATAGCCAGAGCAGCACAACCATCGCCATCCTTTCTCTGTCCCTGTCCCTGTCCCTTTCCCCAGCGCGATCGTCATGGGGTGTTTTTCAGACCTTCGCCTATCGCTGGATTTGACATTCGCATCCGATAGGCCGTCGGTACTCGAGATAGATGACCGACTTTCTTCACTTTTTTTTTTGGCCCGACCGTCGGACGTTATGGCTTCTCTCTAGGCCAAGTGATCACGCCAGCAGGCCACCTGGGCGCTCATACACACACGCGAAGAAAGCGGCACCGAGTATGAAGTCTTTCAATCATTGAGTGGCGGCCAAGGTGAGTTCAACCAATCACTGCGGCTCCGTGCGTCGGCAACAGCTTGTCGTTTGAGGATCGTCGCGGCTGGCTATTGTCGATTTCAAAGAGATAAAGTGTCATGATCGAACGCCACATGTGAGATCACAGGGCTGTCACTAGTGCATTGTGGCGGTGCACTTGTGTGGCAGGGCGGGCGGTTAGTCAGCGACCAGCGGCGTCTGCCCACCAAGTACCCTAGAGTCGAATACGAGATTTGATACACAACAATAACAACAATACACAAGATCACAACAACAACGCAATGAGCTTTGTTTCCAGATAAGTAACTGATATCCAAACATATCGTGTCAACAAAGGTCAAAATTCTTGACGCTTTCCAAGGAGACTGTTTAGGAGAGCTCAACAACTGCATGAAGGTCTTGACCTACGTTCATATCAGCTGACAATGTTTCGTTTCGTGTAACTGCCCGCTGCACGAGTCACAAGTGTCACGTGTGTCGTTTCGCTTTTTTAGATAGCAGTTCGTTCTTGGAGAAAGAAGTAGAATCGCACACAAAAGGTTGCGTCAATGAATTATCACCAGTATCTTCAGCCAGACAGCCTACGGAGTAGGACAAGACAACTCCCCCCCCGATCTACGCATCGCGGGTAGGTGACACGTTACACTCACAACGAGCCGCACGTGACAAAAGTTATCCTACAAGTTACCTACGGAGTTACCTACCTTGCCTCCGTGCGACGCGACATTTTCACGCGATCGGGAGCGGCACATGGAAGAAAGCGGCTGTGGCCCGTTCCACCTGCATGTCTAAGGTCTTTTGAGATTGCGAGGTAAAAGGGCACCTTGTGCGACACGATACGATGTGCAAAACGGTCAAAACCTGCAGTGCCACGACAATCATGCTTTCCCGTTTTCAGTGAAAGTCAGACACGTCACACAACCCCTTCCTTTTTCTCGACCGAGTCAAAAAGAGGAACCGATGCAAGAGTATGACCCTGCATAATGGATTCATGGAGGGGGAAGAAGAACCGTGCAATTTCATACCCAGATGGCTCATAGAAGTGCACGCGTCAAATCAACTCGGTGTCTCAGACCGAAACGAGGGGTCTGCAAGGTTATTCAGTCAATCAATTTGTCATTTTCATCTCAATGGAACGGACCGACAGGCTCTGACGGGATACTGCGTACAGCACATATGGACTCCGTAATGTAAGTACAAAGAGCCAAGTGGCAACGCAAAACGCAGCAAAAAGACGCACGCATGCGGTGAGAAAAGGAAGCCCAAGCGAGCGGCGCCACAGAAATGTAACACGGCCATTTTCGATTTCACAGTCACACGAAGATGCAGGGCTTGGTGAGGTGTGATTGGCGCGCATTGCAGGCGCGTCTTGTGACTTCTTGTCTGTGTTCTTGAACGACGAACATGACGTGTTCATCGACACCCCACAGGCAAAAAGAAGGTGAAATGTCATTGTCCACCAAGAGTCCAATCGACCACTGGCATTGCGTATTGCAATTTGCGATGTCCTATGGGCCATGGGCAATTTACAGATGCGTGCATGTGTATGTACATGCTTGCATGCATATGCAATGCGGGCATGACCTCACGTCCCCAATAGGTACCGGAGTATAGGCTGTATGATGTATCCGCACCATTGTAACCATTCAAACCCCATGGCTCAAGGTTACATCGACCGACGACCGTGCTTACGTCGTAGGGCTGGTGAAGGGTGGGAAAGAAAAGGACCGCGCTCAGGATACAGATCTGAAACCGCGGGCAAGTAACGTCCGAGGAACCGAAGTTGGGACAAGCAAGTACAGTACTACAGATTAGGAGAAGAAGTCAGCTCATTACCTATTCGTGAACCGTGATCCGTAGACGCGCGATAATGTGTTATGTAGGCAACTAGCATGCCAAGATTTTCTTACCACTATGATACGATGCCTGCTCGAAAACGGTTGTGATGCAGGCCGATGCATCTGCCATCCTGTGCTGCCTCCCCGACCCCCGGCCTCGCCTCCGTTCTCCCTATGGTACCATGTGGCATGCCCGGGCGCCTGAATAGCACGCTGGAAGTGGGCACTGGAAGGAAAGATGGCGCGCAGGAAATAGAACTTAGAAGTGGCTATGGCGGATAAAGATTACCGCGCACACAATATCATACTGTGTGCAGTGTACAGAGTACTACATCTGACCAGACATAGACAGGTAGGTAGAAGGATATAGCAGATGCAATAGCAGGCGAGGCTTTGCAATACCAGGTCCTTGGCTACATAGCCGGGCTTCAAGCTTCTTGACGACGGCGACAAATGTCGCTAGCCGCTGATGTCTACTCCCGTACATGATGGGTTGATTGCGTGAATGCTACCTCGACGGCCATGGAGCCACTGACACTGGACAGATGGGTCTGCCTGTTGGAAGTCAGGAATATCATTAGTCCGATCCCGTGTCCGTCAGGAACATATTGTACAATAGTCGCGTGTCTATACT
>SRPQ01000684.1:0-12172 GCA_018360075.1 Claviceps cyperi
CAGCCAAATCATAACAGAAGTGGGCGGACGTGGTCCGTGCACCGTTGCCGAGAAAATTGTGTAAAGGAGAGAGTTGAAAACAAAAACTGATGTTGTTGTTGTCGCGGGGTACCGGGTAAACAAAGCACATCAGAGTGGCCAGACGGCTGCGCCCATTCTTTTGTGCGATATATGTACCTACCTATATGTATGTACGGAGTACTCCGTATGCACATACTGAGATACTCCGTACCTAGGTACCTAATGTACATAATCCCCAGGAGCATCAAACTCCGTTCCTTGGCATCCCGTCTCGGCCGAGAAGCCACGAGAATTCAACGACGTGCCGGCAACCCCTACATCGACGCTCGCGTAACCGAATATTCGGCTTCGTCCAAGAGTCTCCGTCAGGCCATCTTAAGTCCCCTTGGCGGGGATATCTCGACTTTTGTCTCAGACTCCCCGCCTCGTACTCCATTGTCCGTCCTGCTGCATGTCCGGGACCTGATCTTGGCTAATCCACTACCTATTCCTCACTTCGGCCTTCTTCATAATCCTTCGTCGCATCTTGTTTCTTGTTCGTGCTAGACAAGTCGAGGGCGGCTATGAGGCCAAGAAGAACGGCATTATGGAAAATGTCAAAGATGCCGGCGCTTCATTGAAGGCTCTGGCGACATCTGGCCACAAATATCGAGCAGTTCCCCATGCTTTGACAGAACAGACTCGTCTGCATCATCGCCATCTCGACAAACCTTCTCCCCATCGGTCAAGGTTTCGAACGATTCTCACGGCTATCGTGTTGCTTGCTGCAATTGTACTCCTTCTTGGCATCGCCTTTGCGTACGTCCCCCCCCCAACTGGCTATCTATTCAGTCTCCTCCCTTTTTTTCCCCTTTTGGCCCACTTGAGCTCATCATGGTGCGCCTTGGACTCTGACACTTTAATATGATGACATTCAGGTCATAGCTGACATGGGGTCGTTCATATTGGTTTCTCGAACAGGCAACAGCGCAGCGATATCCAATCATGCGTCAATACCGCCACCTGCAGCTCCGACTCGAGCATGTTTTGGGGTCAGTACACGCCCTACTCCGCCGTTCTACCTACCTTCGTTGAGTCCAAAGTGCCGCGGGGTTGTAAGGTTACCTTTGCTTCTGTTTTATCTCGCCATGGCTCTCGCTACCCCACCTCACAAAAATCCTATGAGTACCATAAGCTGGTTGAGCGAGTTAGAAGGAACGTCCGAACGTATGGCAGAGGTTACGGATGGATTAGGAACTTTGAATATCCGCTTGGTGAAAATGATCTCACCGCAACCGGCAGGAACGAGCTCTTTCAGTCGGGCGTGGAGTTTTTCAAGCGCTACGACAACCTGGGCCGAAGGACTGTCCGCCCCTTTGTTCGGACCTCTGGATCCGACAGGGTGGTTGAGTCAGCGGAACTCTTCATTGGCGGGTTCTTCTCAGCCAAGGGCAACGATGACCGCCAGCACATGGGTAGAATGCTCATCATTCCCGAAGACAAGGGTGTCAAGAACCCGCTACACCATGGAAACTGCGTGGCATTCGAAGAGGGACTTCATTCCGAGACTCATTTTAAGCCGATAAACGCTTGGCTGAAAATTTGGGCTACTCCGGTCATGAACCGCCTCAACAAGAAAATGACAAGTGCCAACCTCACTCTCGAGGAGACTGTTTATATGATGGACCTGTGCCCGTTTAACACAGTGGCATCAACGACGAAGATACCATCCTCTTTCTGCAGACTGTTCTCCAAGCGAGAGTGGCAGTCGTACGATTATTACCAATCCCTGCGCAAATGGCATACGTATGGACCTGGCAATCCCATGGCCTCCACTCAAGGTGTGGGATACGTCAACGAGCTCATCGCACGTCTGACCAAGACTCCAGTAAAGGACAACACCACGACAGATGCGGATCTGGATAGCAACCCGGCCACCTTCCCACTGGACCGGAGCTTGTACGCCGACTTCACCCACGACAACACCCTAATGACCGTCTACAGCGCCCTTGGTCTATGGACCAACACCACCATTCTTCCCACCAACCATGTTATCCCTGCTAAGAAGGCGAACGGCTATTCTGCGTCATGGGCTGTTCCCTTCGCTGCGCGAATGTACGTGGAGAAGATGGATTGCAGGGATGGCCAGAAAGATCTCGTCCGAGTGCTCGTCAACGACAGAGTAGTGGTACCCAAGGGATGCAAGGCCGATAGCTTTGGGCGATGCAAGTTGATGGAGTTTGTTGACGGCTTACAGTTTGCGAAGCAGGGGGGCTACTGGGACAAATGCTAGGTAGCCGATGCCCACGATTCACGACGTGGTTCACAATGAAGGACTGGATTCTCTTAGACTGCAATTGATATGATTGCCATCGCAAATTGAGGCGCGGATCTGGCAATTGTGGCCGTGTGGCTGCTGATGGACTGTTGCTTTGACTCGGCTGCCGAGCTTGCGTCTGGGCAGCATAGCTTGAACTCTCCTATAAAGAACTTACCTTAGCACACTATTTTCCTATCATCTTTTACAATAGGGTCGTAAAGAGTGGCTCTTATTCGCCCCTTTTCGACGTCAAAGAAGCCTAAACCGTCACATCATTTGCTGGGCTAGGTCGGTGAGAAGAGAAGGCCACTATTACTTTATGTGAGTGTATGGAAAGGAGGTTGGTGTCATGATATCAGTGAGTTTTGCTTCTAGTCGTGCGGATACATGGGCCACACATCGCCTAAGCAACATGGGGCCAAAATCAGGCCCTTGGCTATCTATTTATAATTTTGGCCCTTCTATCTAGAGGCCGACCGTTGGCTTGCAGACATCCGTATCACCCACCGTCGCGATTTCTATTATGGCATCGCGTCTGGTTCTTTCTCCGTCCTATTTCCACGCTTCTTAAAAGTCTTATAGCCATGCAGCCACGAAATCATGTTATACACTGCGTTGTGTTATAAGAACCTGGGAACCTCTTGTGCAAGCTTCACGAGTGACAGCTAGTCTTGCTCAGATGGCCCATCATATAGGCCGCCGTTCCGGCACTTTATTCACTCAGAGTCCCAGGAGTCCGATTCCAAGATAGTTTCGTCCAGTGTGCGGTCAATCATGGGGACTATCCAGTGAAGGGGAACATTGCTTCTAATCTTTGGCTTGCCCATCACCTCGCTCACGGTTGACAGTGCCTGTGTTCCCTCTCCTAGGAATGACTGTACGCCATTAGCGCCTTCATTTGCCACGGCGGTGGCAATCTTTATCCCTCAATGCTTTGTCCCTCGAGGTTCCAGGTCCCGCATGTTGCCAGAGTCTCGGTCACGAAGACGACAAGCCTCGCAGCGCCGTCGCGACGATGCGGCGCTCAGCGCTGGGCTATTGCATCGTCGTGTGCCTCGTTTCATTTGAATCCCTTTGTGAAAACGAAAGTATTATCAGCTACTTTGCGTCGACGTTGACATTCACGGGTCTTGTATTGGCAAAGAACGCCGATGTCGAGACCAGCACGAGTAGCGCACAGTCGGCGAAAGGCGGGGAGGCCTTTCGCAGACGCGAACCTGGCAAATTGAGGCCGAAAATGAAACATAACAACGATGTGATCTCCGGGGGAGTATATCAATGCGAGATCGAACACCATAAACATTGGAGCGCATTGCATCACTTGGCAAGATGAGGCACGGCTTTATTCAATTTAGGGCTCGGCTTGGCAAGATCAAGGACGACCTGCCAAGTTATATATGGCCCTCGTCGTTTAGCATGGACAGATTGAATTCCTCCAGGAAGAATTGAAACCGAATGAAGTAATATTGATCCGAACATAATTCAACGTGGACAGTCCTGGTTGATGGCATGAAGAGACAGTATTGCTCGTTTCAGCAGGAAATGGTAGCACACAGCTGAGATACATGTCGGCGAATCCGGCGTATGTGTGCCCTTGCGATTTAAACACGTCAAGATGATAGAAAAGGCAGGACTTTACACAAGACAGACGTGCTGGCACACGAAACGGAACACGAAACGGAACACGGTCAAGACTTGCTTGATGCGCTTGCTTGATATCAGGCTCTGTAAGGATGATGTGGGAGGATTTCGGACTTAGCGAATGCAAAGGCAGATTGATTGAGACAAGGCCGTGGGAACGTGGCTTTTTATGGGTTCTGCAATGCAAGTCACTTATGTGGCTTGCTGTCTGCAGGGATACTATGCTACTTGTTTGAAGTTGTACCGAAGCTGCATATATTTCGAGAAGCACAAAGGTACAAGGCGGCGAATCCGGGGCCGCGGGGCGGTATACATGCATCTTGAGCCTACTCTTTAATACACGTAATTAGACATAACGGCGCAAATGGGAAAGGGGCCCCGCGAATACTCTGGGCGCACACTGATATGCTTAGGATTCAAACTGAACTTCCAGGAGCATTGAATCCAAACTCCCATTCCTTCATTCCGTCTCGGCCGACAAGCCGCGAGAACTCAACGTCACGCCGGCCACTTCATCTCCACGTTTGCGTGCTGTGTAAACGAATATCCAGTGTTCGTCCAAGATTTTTCTCCGTCCAGCCTCCTCGGCTAATCCATTACGCATAGTCTCACGGGCCGGTCTTAGCCCAATCCCTACAGCGGCGCATCTTGTTCTTGCTAGGGCAAAGTTGAGAGCGATGACTCTTATCGGAGCAGCGGGATAGACATTGTCAAAGAATCTACTGCGTCTTCGAAGGCTCCGGCCATAAAAACCGAGCATTTTCCCTACCTTTGACGGACCAGACTCGTCTGCAGCATCAACTTCTTGACGAACCTTCTCCCATCGATTCTAGCGGCTATCATGTTATTTGCTGTATTCATACTCCTCCTGGGCGTCACCTTTGCGTATGTTGCCCCGATCATCCATATTCGTCCCCTCTTCTCACCTTTTTAAGTTAACATGCGTCGTTCGCTCACCTGAGCTCAACTCTGTTCCTTGAGCTCCGACATTGAGACTGCTACCGTACCATTCAATCACACCAGGACATAGCTGACATGGGCTCTTGAGTAACCTTGATCTCTGAACAGGCAGGAACGCACCGAGGGCCAGTTTTGCTTCAATGTCACCACCTGCAGCGTAAATCCGAGCAAGCAATGGGGCCCTTACTCGCCCTACTTTTCCGTTCCCCCTGCCTTCCATAGCACTGAAGTGCCGCGGGGGTGCAAGGTGACTTTTGCGTCTGTTCTATCTCGCCATGGCTCTCGCTTTCCCACAAAGAGAAAGTCACAGGCCTACCGTAACCTGGTTGAGCGAATTCAGAGAGACGTTCAGACGTATGGACCGGGCTACGGATGGATCAAGAACTACCGATATTCACTTGGTCAGAATGACCTCACCCCACCAGGCAGAAAGGAGCTATTCCGGTCAGGCGTGCAGTTTTTCAAGCGCTACGAAAATCTGGGCCGAAGAAATTTTCACCCTTTCATTCGCGCCTCTGGGTCTGACAGAGTGATCAAGTCAGCGGAACACTTTGCTCGCGGGTTTTATCGTGCGAAGGGTTTATTCGCGATGATCAAGAGTTTCGGCCGATACACGAATAAAATGGTCGTCATTCCCGAGCAAAAGGGTGTCATGAACCCGTTGAACCATGGAAACTGCAAGTCATTCGAAGCTGGACTCCATGATAAGAACGCAAGTGATGCAAAGAACGCTTGGCTGAAGATTTGGGGTACTCCGGTCATGAACCGCCTCAACAGGAATCTGAAGGGCGCCAACCTTACTCTCAAGGAAACCGTGTACATGATGGACCTGTGCCCATTCAACGTAGCGGCCACAACCAGGAAGGAATTGCCCCCCTTCTGCCGACTGTTCTCAGGGCAAGAATGGGAATCGTACGATTATTATCAGTCCCTCAACAAATGGCACACGTACGGGCCCGGGAACCCTATGGCGTCCACCCAAGGTGTGGGATACGTCAACGAGCTCATCGCACGTCTCACCAGGACTGCCGTCCAGGACAACACCACGACGAACGTGGAACTTGACAGCAACCCGGCCACCTTCCCACTGGGACGGAGGCTGTACGCCGATTTCAGTCACGACAACACTCTCTTGGCCGTGTTTGGCGCCCTTGGTCTATACACCAACGAGACCGTTCTCCCCACCAACCACGTTGTCCCTGCCATTAGGGCAGGCGGCTATTCTGCGTCGTGGACCGTCCCATTCGCTGCGCGAATGTACGTAGAGAAGATGGACTGCAGAGATGGTCAGCAAGATCTCGTCCGAGTGCTCGTCAACGACAGAGTAGTGGTGCCCAAGGGATGTCGGGCCGATGTCTATGGGCGATGCCAGCTGATGGACTTTGTTGACGGCTTGCAATTTGCGAAGGAGGGGGGCTACTGGAACAAGTGTTAACAGCAAGTGTCCACAAGGAAGAAAGCGAATGCCACAGACAGCGATCGATGTTGCTGCCATCGCGCACAACTCGGAAGATGTGAGTCACGAGATTTTTGCGCTGATGGGCCGCGAGGGCCAATCCGAACAGGCCGCATAGCTTGAACTCTCCTGTAGAACACTGACCTCAATACACTCTTTTCTATCATGCTTTGCACTGGGTAGTTGAAGAGTAGTTCTCGTGACCCTTTCTGTTGCGGGCCACGCAGACGAGGTGTAGTTTTCCAGAATGCATCGGAAGAACAGTGTACGGAACGGAGTATGTAGGTAGGTACAACCTATCATCTGTGTGCACTTTATAGCGCACAGCTGGTGACATGGTGGCAGCTGGCAGTCCTACGCCGTAATTTCTGGCTTACATACACGGAGTAGGCACCTCTTAGCCTTTACCTAGTGATCCAATACCTACATACTCCGTAAATCTAGGAGGTACATACCCGAAACCGAAGTCCAGTGCCTTCACGCTATACGGCTTCAGGCTGATTGCTCCACTGAGCTCCACCGAAGAGCCGGCCCAAAGCGACCTCTGCCAAACACGGGACACGGTGCAGCTGCTGCCCAATGGCTCCGTCGCAATATGCATTTCACCGTGCGAAAAGCGCTTCGCCAGAACTGTCGGTCCTTGCTCCGCTTCCAGTCAACCACCATATCACCCCGCAGTTCTGTTATTTGTCATCGCTCCCTCACATTTTTCTTGTGAGATGTTGTTGCTACTTGTTGAGACACCTTTTGTGATCAAGGGACGCTTTCTGTTGACCTGTCGTGTCAGTCTGGATTTTGCATGTTTCTCTTGCTGTTCTTGAGTTACATTCCGTTCTGTTGGGTTCCTAGGCATCTGGAGAGATCGCATGAGACATCCGAAGTTCAACAAAGCGGAGGCCAGTTTGAGCATTTGGTTAAAAGGGTTGAGAGGGAGCCCACTGAGGATAGGAAAGGGGGGGAAAGAAAAAAGGGAGGGGGTTTTGTCGTGTTTGGAGGACTTAGTTCCTATCGTGAGGATAGTGATTGAGTCTGATCCTATCTTCTCGTTTTAGTCTAGTGGATCGTGCCAGATCTATCAGCCATTCTTCTCTTGTCCTTTCTCAGTGAGCTGAGGTTCTGTTCTTTGTCCGTCTGGACACCCGTTGGACTTTGTCCGGGTTTCCACCTTTTTCGGCCCTTTCGACCTCCCATATTTCTCCGTGGAGACACTTCGAGACGGGACTCGGGGACTCGGGAGGCGCAGTACCTACATTAGGTACCTAGATGTTCCATCATGAACGTAACGGTGTATGTATGTACATACTCGCTTTTCCCTCCCACAACCAACCAGAAGTTTCCACTGTGTCGGCGAGCGCATAGCAGTAGAACATTCCTTGCGCAATACGGAGTACAAGCACACCTTTCACCCGACGTATCCGGATTCGGGCCAGTGCTCAGAATCGCATTTGAGCACTGCCTCGGGCGCTTCCACTAGGCATCCTAGGAGGCTTCACGAGGCAACTTTCATCACACGCACATCCCCAAGATGGTGTCCACCACGGGGGGCATCGTCATTGCTATTGTTGTGCTGCTGGTTGCAGCGGCCCTTGGCTGGGCGGTCTTTACGCATATACGCGCACGCAGATTAGGCGTTGGTCTTTTTTCCTTTTGCGCCCTTCGTCGTCCTGTGTTCTTCGTTCTTTGTCGCGTTGATGCTGATCTCCCTTCGATTTCTCTAGCTGCCGGTCCCCGGTCTCGCGTCCTATCTGCCGTGGAAACGAAGAGAAAATCCATATGGTCCGCCGCAGCCTGCCCCTGGCGGCGTTGTCGGATGGATCAACGATCAAGTGCGCAAGCTCAAAAACCGCAACGACCGATCCGCTGCGGGCGCATACGAACGACCACTATCTGGCGCAGGCGGCACCGCCGGGCGGCGCGGATTCGGCCCGCTCGATCCTGATGAGGCTTGGGATACGCGCGTGGGCCTCGAGGCCGATGGATACGGGTACCTCGAGGAGGCGGAGCTCGGGAGACAAGGACGGACCGAGTACGTTGGCAGCGCAGGCTATAATTTGGATCTTGCCCCCACGCCTGGTCCTCCGGAATACGATGAACGAGAGCGGCGCGGTCCTCTTCGTCAAGACCGCGACGCGAATCCCTTTGACGATGATGCTGCATCGAGTCTGCGCGGGGTAAGCCCTCGTCCTATTGATACTGCTGCGGCGCAAAGCCACGGTTCCAAGGCAAAGAGGGAGCCGGGCAGCCCGAATAGTTCGGAGAGCACTCCTAGAGCTAGCAAAAGGTCTCCGAGGGAGAACGTCTGAGGGAGGTGTGTGAGAGAGGGATATCCGGCGAGCCTTGATCGGGACGCCATGGTCCAAAAAGCTAGGAATCATGCAATATTTCACATAGCTCAGTCAACGTGGCGGGGTGCCACGCAGACATATATGTATAACTACCTCTTTGAGAGGCGAACTTTTCTTACGGAACGAAGCGAGGAATTTACGCAACGATGCGAGGACAGGCGCTGGCACGGGTTTGCGCAATGGTATTATGGGCTGGAGAGACTCCATAATAGGTCAAGGACAGTACACATCTTGGTATATGGTGCAATGATGGCACGAATTATTTGCGACTTCCACATGTGAGCTTGTGATCTTTTGGCGCAACAACTTTTGGCATCATTGACGGCCCACTGCGCTGTCGTCATCAAGTCGTATCAACCCGCAGACTCAGTCGCCGATCCTCACATGGCCTCAGTCACGTGACGGATGACGATGACCAACAACACAGGGGCCAGGCCACGAAGTATGTGCATGTGTACTCCATACGTTCCGAATACACGCGACCTGCCTGTCCTCCTCTGATCCTCGAAGTCATTGTCTCCTCTCCAAATCCACAAGATGGCGGACCTCGATCTCGAAGCCGTGCGCGATGAAATGGTGGCTGTAGCCTACGAGGCCGGTCGGATGATTCTCGCCGCGAACCCTGCCGACCTTGACACTGGTACCAAGCTCAACTGTACGTCTCTGCCATCCACCGAGAAGCCAGACATGCGCGTGCAGGGTTAAAAGGAAAGCGAATCGAAACCACCCGGCAAGAGTTCGAGCTAAAAGCCCATCGTTGCGTCCCTTCACAGCCGTCGATATCGTCACCGAGGCGGACCAAGCCGTTGAAAAGATGGTATCGACACGGCTTTCAGCCTCGTTCCCGTCCGTGGCATTCATGGGGGAGGAGACGTACAAGCCGGGCATGAGACTTGGTCCGGAACCTACTTTTGTAGTTGACCCGATTGACGGTATGAGCTCTTTCCTCTTCGTCCTCCCCAACTTCATCGATGCGTGCTTGAAGTGCCGTTGTTTCGCGCAACGTCTCAATTGACGACCGAGGTCTTCCAGGCACGACGAATTTCGTTCACAGCTTTCCGAATGCCTGCATCTCGCTTGGCCTAGCGATTGAGCGAAGCCCAGCCGTCGGCGTCATCTACAATCCCTGGCAAGACCTCTTGTTCACAGCTATTCAGGGCCGCGGCGCGTACATGACTCGCATCAAGGGCACCACGCCGCTGCGGCTACCGCTGGCCAAGTCGCCCCGCCCGCTGGAAGGACTGGGCACATGCCTGGTCGCCATCGAATGGGGTTCTGGACGAGACGGCCCCAACTACGAAATCAAGACGGATGTGTTCAAAAAGCTGGCTGCGAGTCGGGAAACGGGCGGCTCGATGGTGCATTCGCTGCGCTCGTTGGGCTCTGCGGCGCTGAACATGGCGGCAGTGGCGGCTGGCCAGATGGATGCTTATTGGGAGGGGGGTTGTTGGGCGTGGGATGTCTGCGCCGGGTGGTGCATTCTCAAGGAGGCAGGAGGGATCATGGTGAGCGGAAATCCTGGTGAGTGGGATCCGGAGCTGGAATCGCGCATATACTTGGCCGTGAGGGGGGCACCCAAGGGCCAGAAGGAGCTGGTGGAAGAATTTTGGAAGGTGGTGGGCGACAGAAAAATGGATTACTCGGTTTGAAGTTACGGGGTCATAGCAGGGTGAAGAGAGCGTTGCCTCCATAGCTGGCCTTTGTAACGCAGAGTGTCCAATGTCCGAGGCTCGGGTGCTTCGGATTCTTCTCGTTGGAGTGGTCAATCTTGTTGTTCATCGTGCTAGCCACGGGCGTTCATTATTGCTTTCACGTCCAACAATATCCAACAATACATCGAGATATTAGTACCATCCTGTCATCACATCATGGTGATCCCGTCCCCATCTTCATCACTTTTTCTGAGCACCCCTACCCGCATCATTGCCTGCGACAACATGACAAACTCAAGCGGCCGCGCCGAATTTACTCTGGGCTCTCAGTGCGGCACCGTATCTCCATAGCAAAAACGGCGCCGGCCAGCCAACGACAATGGAAACGGCCGCCAGAACAGTGCCGCCCCTTCCATAGCCCAGCTTATCATACAGGGCCGGCGCAAATAGCGGGAAGGCAAAGCCGGCCAGACTGCGAAGCACCGTGATGGCGCCCACCGCACTGGCAGCGTAGCGCGGGTAGGCATCGACGACGTAGCCCTGAATGCACTGGAAGCCGATGATGGTTCCAAGGGCAAAAAGGGCCGCCCCAGCGTTGGGACCAAGCCAGTGCGTGGGCACCTCGGCCGTCCAGGCGTAGATGATGATGCCCACAGGGACGAGTAGCGCACCGGGCACCATCATGGGAACACGAAACTCGGGTCTCCCGGCTCCCCCATCGGGCACATAGCGCCTCTTGAGCGCAGCGTACACGCGGTCCTGCAGCGGAGCGCAGACTTGCGTGCCGAGGAAGAAGCCGAGCCCGATGGAGATGTAGTTGAGGCCAATGACACCAGGTGATTCGCCGTACTTGGTGGCGAAGAGGGATGGGAAAGTAGCCAGGATCAGGTACATGGTGCCGTACAGAAACATGAGATACAGCGACAAGACCTGGATGATGGGCTGCGTGGTCAGCAGTCTAAACGGGCGAACAAAGGCCCTCGCCAGCATCTGCAGCAATGTCCCATCCGGGCAGTCATACTCGGTGTGAAGCCGCATATTACCCGTCTCGCGCATCAACCGCATCTTCTTGCGATGCAGCAACACAGGTGCGTACGTCTCCTTCAGGCAAAGCAAGCCTAGCATCTGAACCAGGCCGCAAGCAATCGTTGTGCTGTGGAATACCCACCGCCATGTCGTCTTCTCGGCGATCCAACCCCCTGACACTGGCCCAACCGCCGGTCCCAGCAAAGGCATCAGTGAATACACGCTGAGGGCACGGCCTCGCTCCTCGGCCCGGAACAGATCGCTGAGTACGCCCCCGCCGATAGCCAGCGGCGCGGAGCCGCCTATCCCGGCCAGGAAGCGGAACGCAATCATTTGGTCGCGTGTCTGCGCGAGTCCGCACCCGAGGTTGAAGACGAGGAAGAGCAAGTTGGAGAGCTGCAGGACGATGACACGCCCGTACAGCTCGGAGAGGGGGCCCCAGCCTAGGGGGCCAAGTGCGTAGGCGGCGATGAAGATGGACAGGACGAGCACGCGCTGAACTTGGCTTTGGATGGAGAGGTCGTGGCCTATGGCTTCGAGGCCGGGGGCCACCATGGAGGATGCGACTGGTGATATGAATGTGAAACAGGATACTTTTTGAATGTCGAATCCTTTTAGTACTCAAGAAGGAGAAAAGAAGGAGAAAAGGAGGAGAAAAGGAGGAGGAAAGGAGGAGGAAAGGAGGAGAAAAGGAGGAGAAAAGAAGGAGAAAAGAAGGAGAAAAGAAGGAGAAAAGAAGGAGAAAAGAAGGAGAAAAGAAGGAGAAAAGAAG
>SRPQ01000685.1:0-12165 GCA_018360075.1 Claviceps cyperi
TTGACGAACGCGACGCCATTCTCAATGGCCCAGCCTTGAATGAACACAAATACATCGTCCAGGCTATCATATAGGCCTGAGGGCGGCAAAGATGGAAACTCATGGGCTTCAACGGTCGAGGCAGCCGCAGTCGTCGCGGCAGAAATCATGGAAGGGCTCGAAGAAGCGTCCCCATCCGCTGCCAGGTCGGTTGTCGTGTCGGAAGGGATCGCGAGCGGCGTCAAAGCGTGAGGCGCGACGATGACGGTGGAAGAATGGCTGCACTAGTGTGGCAGCATGTCTTTTCTGAAGCACTGTCTTCGGGCGGAAAGTACAAAGGGAGTCCTGAGATTGTGGAGCATTTTGGCAAAAACAGTTCGCCGAGTAAATTTATACAGTTCGCGGAGTAACGCTCTATTTTATTAGCTATGGGGTACGGAGCACCTGCTGCCGCTTTTGCATCGTTCCCCATCATTACTGACCGACTTGAGCGTGTAGTTATGCTCTGTAGACCAGCTAAATTGAGAAGCCTGGTTTCCATTGTCAGCCTTCTCTGAAACATCCTGGGATGTTAATTATAGCGAGGAAGAAAATTGAGGAACAAAAACACCGTGCCGGTCTCTCGTCGCGCAACTCGGCTGAACACCACATATCTTCAATCTAGGTCCAGGGTATCTAGCCGCGGCATCTGTTCCGTACCTAGACCCAAGCATACCCGACAAATGCCCGCCTGTCCTTGTCAGCACACATACTCCGTATGTACGGGGTGGCAGACAGCGAGACAGCAACGACGACAACAAAGCCCTCATTGTTTCGGGACGAAAGGGACGAAAGAGGGGACAATCTGTCTCTTGTGGCCGACTCGACCCCCAAAGCGAGTTAGCCACGCGTGCGGTAGCGCTTTGGAGTGTGAATGAGAGTGAGAGTGGACGACGTATGTATGTATCGTCAAGAAAGGCCACGAAAGGCTGGTCAGTGGTGACGAAGGCCAAGCCCTATTTAGGACAAACGGCAAGCGTTAATGACTCGGGTCATCATGCGAGCGAGCGCTAGCATGTACCGGTGTCAAAGCATCGCGCGCGGGTCGAAGGAACGACGGGCAGGCAATCGAGCACCGTTAGCCATTTGATCATCTGGGAGTCCGGAGTCAAAGCACTGCGCAACTGACGAAACAAATGATGAATTCGTATTATTATCGCTACGAAGACAGGGATGCGCGCACACTCGCACTTATCCAGATATTGTGGTCCATTCTGATCTCGCGCCAGGCGGGTGATTGGGCAAACAATACGAGCAGATACGTAGAGCATTCGGGTGGGTAATTACGGCCTCATTTCGCTCCGCGCGCCGCAACGAACTTGAATAGGTAACCCGCTCAGAAAGGAGGCAACTGGTCGGCCGGCCTGTCGAAGTGGAAAGGCCAACAAAGGCAACTCGATAGCGAGATTGAGACAACGGGAGCAGACTTCTTGAACCGGCCTCGTGCAGCCGCCAGGCAAGGAAAAGCACAGACACCGCAAAGGGTTAGCCCCAGGTACCCGAGCGCGACTCCAGGGGGCGGGTTACTG
Organism: Claviceps cyperi; assembly: GCA_018360075.1. Lineage (NCBI taxonomy): Eukaryota > Fungi > Ascomycota > Sordariomycetes > Hypocreales > Clavicipitaceae > Claviceps > Claviceps cyperi. Next base: position 1,548 of record SRPQ01000685.1, read on the forward strand.
CTGTTGAAGCGCCCAACAAAGATAACAGGCGCTGCATAATTCACAAATGGCCAAGGTGGTTGGAAAGGCCAAAAGGCCAAAAGGCCAAAAGGCCAAAAAGACATGGGACAATCCTGCCTCCGAATGCCGCTTCAAGGTTGCCCTATAAGTACCTAGCTGTCAGCCAAGTGGTCGGACGTGCTAGGCCAAGTTGCCAGCAGTGAGCACACCAGTCGAGTTGCATCGCCAAAGCTGTCCGTTAGTACAACACGGGAGACGCACAAGAGGTTGTGGAGATAATAGATTGACAACTCCATCACAGTACGGAGTAAGCTGGGCAGTCAAATTACTCCGTATGCGGCGCTGTGGCTGCACAATTCGCTCGCGAACAAGTGGCCCTCTCGGGTCCCCATGCCGAGTTTTCGACTCTGCCACTGGCCACTGGCCAGTCCACCAACCAACTGAGAAAAGGAAAGACAGATGTACGTATGTAGGTACTCCGTGTGTACATGAAAAAAAAATGGGAAGAAGGAAGGGAGAAACACAATTAAACCAATTAGAAAAAGATCCGTGGCGCAACAGACTAGACAGGAACAGCACAAAGCAATTCCCTCTTGGACATGTGGCGAGACTTGTGCATGACTGAGCCCTCCAACTCCTCCGCAATCCCTGATGCCCCTGACCTAGACCGTGCTAGCTCAAGCCCCTGATTGTGGCACCCCCCGGTGCCTCCAGTGTCCACACCAGGACCACACACGTGCGCAAGCCGAGCGGAAGTGCCAAGAAGCGCACACCAGTCGGTGTACCGATGCTGCATGCTTCGTTTCGCGTGTGCATACCAGCGGCGCAGCACGACAAAGTGCCATGGCGAAGTCAGGGCTGGCTTGCCCCCGTTCCCCAACTCGCCCAGATACGTCCGCGTGCCTGACCGTTTCTGGCTGTTGCGATCGTATCCCCACGCCCCCCAATTGCAATGGCAGTCGACTAGGTAATTTCCCTTGCTTGTTCAGGTCTCCTCCCTTTGCTGGCCCACGGCGATCCCATGGGCGGACCCCCTGGTAGAGAAGGACGCTCTCATTGACTATTCACTACCTACTCTGCTTGTCCCCTTTTCATCCTGCTTTCAACACCCCAGTGTCCGTTCTCAACTTCATCGCGTTCCGTCCGTCCGTCCAACTGAGAGTTTCGGCTCTCCATCACACTCATTGACCCTGGTCGACCGCTTCATCACGCTCTTTTACCTCAGCTTCGTTGGACAACACAACTCAACGAATTGGCAGAACTCAGAGTATCTAGAAAAGGTGCGTCTTTTTCCGCGAATGCCGGCCGGTCGGTCGTCATCCTGTCCCCCGGGCCCTGGTGACTGCGAGGAGAGACAAAAAACATCGTGCGCGGCTTCGATGGACGACGAAGGGACGCCCTCGAGCACAAAGCCGCGTAGTGTGGCAATGAGAAATTAGGCTGACAGCGCTGCCAATGAACAGACAAGAGGACGCCATTCGACGACAGTCCAGATGAAGAACCTCGTTCAGCTCGCCATTGCGGCGACGTTGGCAATCGGTGCCACAGCCAATTCGCACAACCACATGCACCGTCATGCCAAGAAGCAAGCCGGCTCCGAGGCCGCACAAAAGGCTGGCGATTCCGATGTTCACTATGTTGCTGAAGCCGTGGAGGTCGTCTACCAGCTCAATGGCCAAGTGCTGGACGCCAACAAGGCCGTGGCCGGTATCAAGGACGGTGAATACGTCGTTGTCGGTGAAACGATCCCGAAGTACGCGCCGCCGCCGCCGCCGCCTCCCCCACGGCCCACCTCTACTTCGAGTTCCAGCTCTACTCCTCCCCCTCCCAAGGCGACACCCGCAGTCGCGAAGAACATCGGTGCCCAGTTCCTCGAAAAGCCGGTCGACACTCCTCATGCGATACCCAAGGTTCCTCAGTCCCCTTCACCACCCAAGAACACGCAGCCCGCCAAACCCAGCAAGCCCATCACGCCCAGCGGTGGTACCGGCATCAATGCCCACTTTCCCAGTGGCCAAATCAAGTGCTCCGAGTTCCCGTCCGAGTACGGTGCCATTCCCCTCAACTATCTCGGTTTTGGAGGCTACTCTGGTCTCCAGTTCGTTCCTAGTTTCTCGCTGAAGACTTCCCTCAGTATCAGCAACATCATCACAGGGATCACTGGTGACAGGTGCTCATCTGGCTGCATGTGCTCATACTCTTGCCCTCTCGGATATCAGAAGACTCAGTGGCCCAAGGCTCAGGGCGCCACCAAGCAGTCTATCGGTGGTCTTTACTGCAACGCCGACGGATACCTTGAGCTCACGCGCCCGGAATTCCCAACCCTCTGTGAGCGCGGCGCTGGTGGTGTGACCATCCAGAACGACCTCAACGAAGTCGTCTCAGCCTGCCGAACTGACTACCCCGGACCCGAGCACATGGTCATCCCCGCCGTTGCCCAGCCAGGCGAGACCATTGAGGTGACCAACCCTGTCCAGAACGCTTACTACATCTGGGACGGTAAGCCCACCTCGGCCCAGTACTACGTCAACAAGAAAGGTCTCGACGCTGCCCAATCTTGCCGCTGGACCTGCGCCTCGGACCCCCTGGGCTGCGGTAACTGGGCTCCTATGATTCTTGGAGTTGGCCAAGCAGAAGACGGTGTGACTTTCCTGTCGATTTTCCAGAACTTGCCCACTAGCACTGCGCTGCTGGACTTCAACGTAGAAATCACCGGCGACGTCAACTCAAAATGCGCCTTCAAGAACGGACAATGGATTGGAGGATCTAGCGGCTGCACTGTAAGTTTTTATTCGAAGTCTCAGAGTACGTACCAATGGTTCACTGACATAAATCTTCAACGCGCAGACCGGCATGAAGAAGGGCGGCAAGGCTGTGGTCCGCTACTTCTAAACCGCGCAACACAAATATCCAATCTTTTTATTTCCTTTTTTTGTTTGAGTGCCGCGTGGGTTTTTCGCTTTGATCTTCTCGTGCATATACATACTTGTCGTCGAAGCACCGTGTTAGGGAGGGTGGTGGCCGGGGCATCAACGCAAGACATGCGCAAGGCTAGCCGATACCAGCTCCCCTGCCAATGAGCCAGCACCCAGTTTCAATCCGAGGCAAAGTTCAAGACAGTGCGCATGGCTCATTTTTTGGATACTTTTTGCGATGATCAGGCATTGGTGACCTGGATTCTGTAAACGATTGCGCTATTGCTACCCCGTGTCTGTTGTGTTGTTTTGCTCAAGGATTTGCTGTCCCCTATATATGATGTTGAGCTTTACTCCATCCTTTTTAAATGCAGTGATGTCATTAGCCTGTCATTGGCTTTTATGAATGTTGTGTGATACAGTGACCAGGTGATACTCACGTTTGTGGCTGGGATAGCAGACCGCAACTAGGGTGGGCTAGGACCAACCTCGTCTGGAGCGACCCTGATCCTCTCGTGGCTTGCCTGATATAATTGTCATAACAATATCGTTTGTCATGCCCCCGGACACAGCGTGTGTCAAGAGCCAAGGGTAAACATGTACACTGGCCGCGACAACACAGATTGAAGAACATGCCGCTATGTATATACACCATGACCAACAACCACACCCAATCCCAATGGCACACCCACGAGCACGATTCAATTTTTTAGTTTTTTCCATTTTTTTTATCTAAAGATCTTACCGCCAATCTAGGTATTATGTATCTACATACCTACCCCAGCTCCATCGGATCCCCCACAGCTTCCTCCCTCGCCCTCCGATTCTCCTCGCTCTTCAACTCATTCTCTTCCTTCAACCGATCCTCCACCTCCTGCCTCAGACCCTCCAAATCCGGCGGAATAACCTGCATCTGCACACTCGGCGCCGCCTCCACAAACCGAAGCTGCTCCGAGACATGATTGATAATTTCTTGTAAGCGTTTCTGAGGATTACGATTCTGTCGCGGCTCGCCCAGGATTTGCTCTAGCGTTGGAAATAAGGTGTCGTGTCGGAATTGTTCCCGCCAGGGGGTATGTTGGGGGATATCATGATTAATGTTGGCCTGGCATCCGATGGCGATGCTCGTTTCGTAGGTCCATGCCCTGGCGACATTGCGGGGGGTGTAGCCGCCGCCGCCAAAGAGGATGAGAGGGAGGTGTTGTTTTTTACAGAATTCGACGCAGGCGCCGTGGCCTTGGACTTGGAGGTTGAAGCGGCCGAGGCGGTCTCCGGCGAGGGAGTCTGCGCCGCATTGAAGGGCTATGGCGCTGGGGCGAAATTTCTCGACGGTTTTGCCAATAATGGTGTTGAAGAGCATGCCGTATTGCTCGTCGGTGATGCCGTCGTTGAGAGGGATGTTGAGGGCGTGGTGGGCGCCCGGGTTGTGTTCGTTGCGGGGGCCGTTGTCGTGGAGGGCGCCGGTGCCGGGGAAGAAGACGAGGGGATCGTATTTGTGGAAGGAGACGGTCATGACGCGATCGGTTGAGAAGAAGGCTTCTTCGACGCCGTCGCCATGGTGGACGTCAATGTCGATGTAGAGCACGCGGGGGTAGAAGCGGAGGAGTTCGAGAATCGCAATGACAATGTCGTTGATGTAGCAGAAGCCGGAGGCTTCGGATCTCTTGGCGTGGTGGAGGCCGCCACCCCATGCTATGGCGATGTCGGACTGGTTTGATGTGATCTTGCGTGCGGCATCGAGCGCACCGCCGGCTGACATGGAGCAGTAGTCGTAAAGTCCATCAAAGAGGGGGCAGTCCGAGCCGCCAAGATTGAACTGGAGCTCCTGGTTCTGGTTCTCTAGGTCGCGCGGCACCGGCTCTGGCAGTACCGTGCCGAGGAAGTCGAGATAATCCGTGGCGTGGAACGAGCTTAGCTCTTCGTAGGTTGCCGCTCGGGAAATGTAGTTGTCCATGGCAAAGGACATGCCGTAGGAGTAGATGAGGCTCTTGGACAGGGTCAGCCGCCATGGTTTCATGGGATGCGTCATGCCGAAGTGGTGCTTCTCCATTTCCGGATTGCAGTGGAACGAGACGTTGTAGCCCTTGGGGCGTGTCACGCCGGACTCTTGGGCGAGGCGCTTGCACTTGTTGTAGAACTCGGTATTCTCCATCTCGCTGGCCCGACCCAGGGGTTGTTTGTCATACTGCTCGACAATGCTGTCGCAGTCGACGTCGGGTTTGTGCGGTAGGTAGTTTGGCTTGGGCACGCGGTACCGGTACGAGTCTTGCGCCATGCTGACGAGCGATGGGTCAAGAAACTTTCTGGATCGACTGACTGGTGTAGTTGAGTGATCTTCAGGTCTTAGGAGACACTTTTGGTATTTTGAATGTTGGTGTCAGTGTTGTCGTTGTGGCAGTTTTCTGCTATCATGTGGTTTGCGACGCGCAGCGTCTGCTTTGCGGCCTCGAGCGACTTCGGGCGACGCATGCCGCTCTCCTCGTGAATGGATGGGCTCTAGAAAAACTTTGATGCTGGAAACACGGAAGACAGAAGCAAGAGATTTGGCGGAACAGGCCCAAACGAGCGAGCTTTCTTGAGTATGAGCGGCGCGCATGTGGATGCGGCAACAAGACGACTTTACGAGGCAGATTGGGTGAAGTATCTAACCTAACCTCCTACAGTAGGCATGTACTACATCAGGCACATTATACATACATATGTACATAGTCTGGAGAACCCGAGAAGCACCACGCACCCCAGCCAAGTGGCAGCCACTAAGCCTATTCCGGATCCAGGTAACCTCCAAGTCCCGGCGGCCAGGCAAGCCAAGTAAGTAGGTACCTATGTACCTAGGTATGCGCGGGGACATTTGGCCCAGCGGCTGCCAGCGAGCAGTTCATGGCGTTCTGCCGTTCGAGCCTTTGTTCTTGTCGCAAAGCGTCTTCACTCGTCTCTTGTCAATCGTCAACTCGTCCATCATCAGCTCGTCCTCTGCAGGTCCTCACTCTTTTCAGCCTTGCCGTGCCACATGCCTCGCGCGACTTGACTACTCGAGCACTTGTCTTCGGTTTCCTGCCTCGGACAACTCCGTGTGTTGCGTGAATCTTGTCGCCCGCCGATTCACCATCTGTCGACGACTTTGAGCAAGGCAGTCAAGTCACGCGGCATTGGCTCGGTCGAGGGCCCTTTTTGGTCGATTCGACAATCGGTCATCTCTCATACTGGGTGAGTTGCTTGCGCATGGAGGTCCTCTGAAGTTCTATCTACACGTCGTTCTGCGTCACCTACACGCCCACCAATGGATTCTTCGGTCTCGCACACTGCTGCTCTGGTGGCGAAGAATGCTTCATGCCAGCCGTTCGCTCGCTCTGTCCATCACATACATTATGAAAGGACATGATATGTTGCTGTTTCGTCCGTCAGTCGCCCGCGCGTCCAAGCTCTGGCAAGGCAGGCAGACGGCCAACGACACGGTACATACATGTAGGCGAGCCGGTTTGCTTCGACCTGGCAGCCATAATAATGTTCTGCTATATACTGATTTTCTGCGCTTTCTTTGTCTAATGTGTTTGGCCTTCTTTTACGAATCGTTGAATCGTTGAATCATTTGATTTGTTGGATGCGCTTGACTTGATTGTTTATCCGTCGTTAACCCAACCGGCTTGCTCGCTCCTTCATCGTACCCTGGTTGTACCTTCGCTGCACAGACTGTGTGCCACGACTCACGAGTACGAGTGACATCAACAGCGCGACATGGTGCTGCTGTCTACGCTTTCAATTTCAATTCGCTCCCACCTCAAGCCGCTCCGGTTTTCTTTTTATTTCGCCTTCTCCCTTTCTTTTCCCTGTATATTTTGCTTGTCCCGACAAGAGGCCCAAACATAGTCGCAGAGCAACCGCAATCACAGTGGAAAGAAACAAGAAAAAGTCGAACAAGATCAAGAGAAACAAGAGATCAGAAGACAAGAAGCCAAGAACCCCCTGAGTTAACATCATGCCCAGAGACGATCTGTCCATCGACTTTGTCAAGAGGATGCCTCAAGCCGAGCCGCTCGACCCCGGGTTGATTCTTGACGATTGGATCAACCGGGTGCAGAATTTACCCGAAGAAATCCGCTTCCTCCACGAAGAAATCTCCGACAAAGATTGCCAGTACAATGAGTGCATTCGCATGATCGACGATCGTGATGGCAAAATTCAGAAATGGATCAAATCCAACGGCAGCCACGAGCCGAACCCGAAAGAAGACCTTTTACGCGCCCAGATCCGTGACAGTTTTGAGAACGCCGACAAGCTGGCGCAGGAGAAGATTGCCTTGACGCAGAAGCTGCAGCACGTCATGGACAAGCACCTACGAAGTATCGATATCCAAATAAAACTGCTCTACGACCGTGCTGAACCTGGCTTCACCGACCCGGACGAGGTCCCCTCGCTACTGCGTCCCAGCGCGGCCAACCACACAGCTCCGTCCCTTCGAGCCATCAATCCGTCGGCCAATATAACAGCGTCGAGAGTCTCAGGTCCCCCCACGGCCCCGACCGTCGCATCACACAGCAACCCAGCAACGACACGATTACCCTCCAACCCCACCGCCCGATATGTGCCTGCTCAACCGACCGGACTCCGGAATGTTGCCTCGGCACCAACAACGCCGGCCGCCAGCTTGATCATGAACCGACAGCGCGAGAACTCGGCAGGTCCAGCAACGAAGCGCGGCCCCCGAGCGATAACCGGCCCTGGAAACGTGCCTGCCACATCGAGTGGCCTCGCAAGACACTCGTCTCTCGGGCCTGGCACACCCAAAAATGCCGCCGGTGCCGGTGCTAGCGCGGCCGCTGGCACTGGCACTGGCGCTGGCACTGGCACTGGCACTGGCACTGGCACTGGCACTGCCGCTTCAGTTAGGGCAGGCAGCGCTGGTCCTCGATCGGGCTCTGTGAAGGCAAGCTCCCACGCGGGAGGCAGGCGAAGCACCATAGCCGCCCCAACGACGACATCGCGCAAAAAGCCCCCCACCAAGTCGTCGCTGTCACGGGTCAAGAAAGCCTCCTCGGCACGAAACTCCCCCGCCTCCATCGCGGACAGTGATCTCTCGGATGCCGAAAGCTTAAGCGGCGGCGAGGACGCGATCCTGGACAGCCGGTCGAGAGCAAACGCCGGCGCAGGAGATGCCACCAAAGCTAGCGGCGACGGCGATGTGGTCATGGCCGATGCTGAAGACGATGAAGAAGCCGGCGACGACAAGAAATACTGTCTGTGCCATAATGTGAGCTATGGCGATATGGTCGCTTGTGACAACGATAATTGTCCTTACGAGTGGTTCCACTGGTCGTGTGTTGGGTTGAAGAGCGAGCCAAACGGGACGTGGTACTGTCCCGTATGTACTGAAAAGAAGAGTCAGCAGAAGACAAAATAGGCATCGTTGGGCGATGCAAGAAGAGAAGAGGAGGGAACAGGAGACGGAGGGAGAGGCATTTTATTGGTTTGAAGACTAGGATGAGGGAGGGTACTTGGCGAATGAAATAATGATTCATGTCGTTGATTGTTTCACGGCTTTGTGTACGGACATCATGATGGACAGTATGGCGTTGGAAGAGCACTGAGAAGGAATATAATCCACGTCGTTTTCTCCTCTTTTCCCCTTCTTTACCCTTTATGTACTACGAAATGAATATATGCTACAAGGCACAGCCAAAGTCCGGCATCACCTGGCCATGCCACCATCATCCAAGCGCTTGGTGACAGCTCTACACCACACGCGGAGACCTGACCGGCACTACGCCGGACGACAACATCGGACAACTCCCCGCCTTACTCCCTCCGTTTCCTCCCTCACACTTTCCACCGAGACACCTCTGCTCATCACTTGCGTGACAAAGTCATCCAGTGAGCCCCCGACCCCGAAGTAGAGCTTCTTGGCCGCCACCCACGCGGACGTATTTCCCACCTCACGTTCCAGCACCGCAACAACCATGTCCACAAATGCCTGCAACGCAAACGGGGAATAAATCGTTTCGGCGCCCAGGAGAAGAGATATACATGCTGCCGTCTCGACTCGCGGTCGGTGTGATGGCAGCGAGTACAGGAGATGGACAAACTCGGGTGACCAACCCCCCGATAGGAAAAATAGACGAAAAGCATGCTGTGAGAGGTATATGCGGAAGCTATCCAGCACTTCGGGTGTTAGCTCTAACTCGCCCTCACCAGGCTCTTGCTGGGAAAAGGCTTCCTGAAGGGCGGGAATGGGCGCGTGTTGTTGCTGATGCAGAGCCCATGTGAGGATAAAATTGGGGAGCGTAACAAGTTGCAGGACAGTGGGGTTGTAGTCCGCGAGGATGAACGAGATGGCTCTTTGTGAATGTGTTCCTCTTTGGTTCTGGTGCTCCGAGGCCATGGCCATGGTCCATTGGAAGAGCGCGAGTGAGGGGAGGGCGGTTCCGCAGCCGAGCTGGAAGAGTTGATTAGCAAACGTTTGTTGATAGATGCTATGTACGTGGCGATAGGGAGAAAGGGAGAGAAGAGACCGCCGTTTGGGGGCTTTCAAATCCTGGAAATCGTTGCCTACCTCGATTATCCGTGCAGATCTACTCCCCCACGACCGGGGATGACAACCCCCCGCCAGGACCTTTACTAAATCACCACTGCTTTCCCAGCTCTTGAAGCCTCCCTCGTACACACCCGTCTTGACATCCCGCGTACCAAGAACGAAGTCTTCTCCCTTTTCTACTCCTTCTGCCTCGTCCTCGTCCCGCGCTGCCTCCGCCATGATCTGCACGCGTACGTCCCAGAGCTCCCGCCGCGGGAGGTGCAGCGTCTGGCCGTCATCGAGGCATACCTCCAGGGTGCTGTATGCAATTTTGGAGGGCAGGCTCGCGAGCATGGAAGTCAGATCATGGTGTTGAGGCGGAATGTGTTGCGCCTGGCCGGGGATGGGAAAGGCGCTGGCTTGGTCGGCTGGGGTGGTGGTTAAGGCGGCTTGCGTGCCGCCCGAGGCGGTGTCTATGTCATCACCGGAGAAGCGGAACGAGAAGGAGGACATGGTGCAGTGGTGGTCCGGAGCTGTGGTTGATGCATGGTCTTGCTTCTGGATTGGAGGTTGCTTTAGCCTCGGGAAGTCCAACTTCTGCCTGGTGCATGCGTTGTTGTGGTTCGGGTTTTTGCACGTGGGGCCGCGATGCCATCATTCTTTCCTTTCCTGCACCCCCATGTCGGAAGAAGCGCTGGTTCATGATCCGAACGACGATTCTCAGCCCAGCTTTCTCTCCTCGCCTGTGATCGAATACGATCTTGCTTGCCCTGAGCATCAATCAAATTGACTATTTTCTTGAAGGCTACGATCATGCGCTGCTCTCCCTCTATGCTGGCCACCGCTGCGGCGGGCGCGTCGCAAATCAGCGTCCGACAAAGTAGCATGGCTCTGCTGCCGCCTTTGCTCTTGTACAGACGCCTGCTGCGGGCGCATAGGAAGTATCTGCCCGCTGAGATGCGCTTGTTGGGCGATGAGTACGTCAAAGCGGAGTTTAGACTTCATCGGAAGGTGGACAATCCGGCGCATCTGGTGTGTGAATTTTGAGTTTCCCTCTCTCGTTCTGTGCACTCATTCACAGGCACACACTCTCATACTCTCACTCTCACTCTTACTCTCACTCTCACTCTCACTCTCACTCTCACTCTCACTCTCACTCTCACTCTCACTCTCACTCTCACTCTCACTCTCACTC
>SRPQ01000686.1:0-12143 GCA_018360075.1 Claviceps cyperi
GTATTTAGAAGAACCCGGGATTAGCCCCGCACGCCCTAGTATGCCCAAAACTGGGACGTAGTGGCGTAAAATACTCAACGACAACAACAACAGCTCCATACATGTCACAGACGGTGACAGGAGTCCTGGACCAAGCTGGAGGCCAAGAGTTCGCTGCTCAGGGTTTTGCAGCGGTTCTAATAACAACACATGCCCTTGGCATGTAGTTGGAACTTGGAACTTGGCAGGGAGGCCAGGGACCAGGCTGGCAAAAGAGTGCCAAGTGGTCGCCAATCCCGGGTCCAGAAGTCCGGGGGAACCGTCGTTTGATTGCCTCGCGAAACGCATTTGGTCGTTACAGTATGTACTATCTACAGTACCTAGGACTCATGAAAGCTGCTGAAGTCGCCAGAGAAAGGCTCAGGGTAGTTCTTCCTCATTTGCATGCGTCGTAGCACAGGCATCTATTGCCAATACTTCCGTCACCACGCGTCTGGGCGAAATCTTGGAGGTGCCGTGTTCTGTCCTTGAGACAATGTGGCATCTGGACTCACAGCATGTGAGCCTCGATGGCCGCTTTTGGAGCCTCAGGAACACCAGACTACTCAAACACGAGAATAGAATTTTGCCTTGCTGAAGTGCACAGGAGCTCTTTGTCACTGACCAACCCGGTCGGTCAGGTCCTGTGGAAAATGTATCGTTAGAGTTCAGACAGAACAGTGATTGCTGTGTTTGAAGTGACCCACATTCACCTTGCCTGAGTTGCACCGTTCCGTCGAGTTGCACCTGACCTACGCTGACCATCAAAGTTTGTCGCTGTTTTGTGGACAAAGTACATTCGGTCAACAGCACGACGTTTGGTATCATTCATGGCCCTGCTGCTGGACGCAGAACCTTGACGAATGCGCACCTCAGATACTTCAACCAGATTGAACATCAGAAGACCTGTATGTTGATCCTTGATTCAAAATGTCGGCGTGAGCGTGAGTTTGCCCCTTTGTGCGCAAATTCGAACAAGTGCCAGCTTCTTCCTGCCTCGCGCGCGACAAGATTTCCTTTGCCTCTGTTGGCCCATATATATCCGCTCTGCTCTCCTCCTTTGTCCTTTTCCCTCTGTCCTTGTCATTCACATACAGTAGTTGTAGAGTTACTACCAAGACTGCATCTGTGAAAGTGACGGCCAGAAAGAGCCCACTCAAAGCGAGCAGTCACCAGTGTGCTAACAGGTACAAGTTACAACCAACGAGCCCCGCCTGATCACATTAGGTACCTACCTAGGTAGCAATCTGCTTTCACGTCATCTTTGACTTGGCTTTCTTCCATTTGACCTCGTCAGCTTCGTTACAAAAGTCTACTCGTCCTGATCCTCCAACACAGGACTTACGCGACCGCAGCCAGCCGACCACGGAAAATTGCTAGTCATTTCGAGCAACCAAAAAAACAAATCTTTGATTCCTAAAAACCATGACGGAAACGACGCCTGCCAAGAAGGTGTGGCTAGCGTCCAACGACAATGCTATCATCGAAGTTGGTGAGAAGGCGCTCTAACGGTCCATGTGCGCAGTTTGAGATGATGGGAACTAAAACAGACAATAGACCGCATCGTTGTTGAGCGCTCCATGCTCATCAAGAACATGCTTGACGATATCGGCGACGAGGGAATCAGCGAGACCAACCCCATTCCCATTCCTAACGTATGCACTGCGCTGTTTCCCCGCCTTCTAGACTTGCCTGACTGGAACTAAATCGACGGCAGGTAAACGAAGCTGTGCTTCGCAAGGTTATCGAATGGTGTGAACACCACCGCAACGACCCTCCTCAGGCACCAGATGATGAGTCTGACGGTCGCCGCCGAACCACCGACATCGAAGAGTGGGACCAGAAATTCATGCAAGTCGACCAAGAGATGCTGTTTGAGATTATTCTCGTACGTATTCTCGCCTTTCTAGGCATCATCTCAGACTACGGAACACCAACGAGATGATGAAACTAACAAGAATCTTTGTGTAGGCATCGAATTACCTCGATATCAAGCCGCTTCTCGACGTAGGCTGCAAGACCGTCGCCAACATGATCAAGGGCAAGTCTCCTGAGGAGATTCGCAAAACGTTCAACATTACAAACGACTTCACGCCTGAGGAGGAAGAGCAGATTCGTCGGGAGAACGAATGGGCAGAGGATCGGTAAATGCTTAGGATTCAATCAGAGCCTTGTGAATACCTGGATTTCCAGCTCGCAACTCGATATGAAGCTGGACCAGCGGATTTCGCAGGCCTGCCTGGCAATGCCATTCGGGCGTTAGGGTAATTGGTTCGAGGGGTATCATGCATCTGTATACTGCAGAAGTGCTTCTAAAAAAAATCATCCTCAACTTAGAAGTCAGATGAGAAATGGCCTTTGTGTTTGAACTGAGAGTGGTGTACCGTTAGTTACTTATAGGACCGAATTTGGGCAAAGTCCTGTCACTGAAGAATACTGCAAGAATGACTTATTCCGAACGTGATCCAGCGTGAGACCATTCAGACTTGGACCCGAAGTAATGTATTAATCACAAGCCTGGCACATCGGTACTCTATACTACGCCTCTTATCTGGAGAACGAGATGAAAAGTGTGCACAAAGCCAACAAGCTGATACATAATTGCTCAATGCTAATCTTTAAGCCTGCCACCAAAAACTCGTAGCGTTTCACCATCATCAGTCTGTTAGCTTTGCGCGCAACATTATAACGGATACCTCAAGTTCCACCTTTACATTCTCCCAAGATGTCTTTCCTACAGGAGACAAGGTTTTCTTCTGGAACTTTTCCTCCCCAGAATCCAATCTCGACATGCAAGAAAGGTGAAAATAGTGAGTGAAATACTCAGGCCATCGAGTCTTACCTCTCTTGCATCGCGGGGAGAAAAATAGCTCATGTTCAATCTTGTTTTTGTCTTTTGAGATCCCGTTAGCGGTCCGAAGGCTCATTTCATGTCACGTGCCCTGCATCTCTCTTGCTCAATGATCGCGACTTGAAGGGACATGATGACTTTAGAAACAAATGCTTCCAAATGCTTTATCGTGTACCCTTTGCCTTTGGGCAATCACAATCATTGAGCTCAAAACAAAGGAAGTTCGGTGTTGGGCGTTTGATTGACGGGGAAGTGGGTAATAGCCACGATCTCAGTCAGACTACTGTTGAGATAAGGGTGATGTAGCTCTTAGTCACAAAGGCAATTGTTGGTATTTCGATCTCGAGCCAACTTGTGCAATTGTAAATTCTTTGCTCGTTATCAAGCGCAAGAAGAAGTTTGATCTTAGGCGAAGTCGGCAGTGCAGGACGGTTCGTTTTCAATCAAGCACGCCGTGCGGTTACGACGGCGATCAGCGGTACTTTCTGTCGTGTGCCAATTTTACACCCAACGATGTGCTCCTCGTAAAGCTGCGACATGATTGGCTACAGCCCCTGTCAACACCCTGTCAGTGACATAAAGTGAGCCTAGGACCGCTAATGGGATACAAACAGAAGTACAGCTACATGTACCATACGAAGGTACTCAATGAAGGCAGAATTGGGAGACCTGGTGCTGCTTGACCAAGTCGCCGTACCATCTTAGAAACTGACTCCGAGAGGTCAGCCCTTTTGAGAGGCTTATTCTCGGAGAAAAAAGGCATCCGATGTGTACACGGAAATGAAGGAAGAGGCGTGTCCGTGGAGTGTTCTATCAAACAGAGGCGTCGTGATAACATGATGCGTTGCAAGATCGTTTTGATAGTACTCGTTCTTCCCATCAACGGCAGAGAACTGGAAGAGGGACACTTCGAGTACTCAACTCTCTCTTCGTTTCAACGTATTATATGTTGACATCTGTGAGGTCAGTGAATACACCTCTGGTGCTTCCCAGTGGTTTGAACAAGATATTTAGTTTACGATAACCTATGCCTAGATGCGACCGCGTTGGCATCGACATACATAGCTACATGTAATGGCAGGCACCAGCAACAGCCCAAGGAGGGATGGTTCCGCCATGTTTGGCGCCCAATTTACATACAGGCAGATGCCCAAGGGGGGCTTATCGGACATCTTCTCTATCCCGTCCTCACATCTTCCCAGTGACTGCCACTCAATGCTGTCGCAACACAACCTTACAACAAGACAGGAATGGCGCGAGGCATAAAAAGAGCCCGGAAGGACCAGGGGGTGTATTCGAGGCAAGAGTTTCTCCCTGGGCTGGACTTTCACCTATTTCACTTGGTGTAGTCACTTGTTGTAGAGATACTAGTCATGAGATTGACTTTGGCCTATCTATCTGGCATAGCTTCAATAAAAAAAAACATGACGTGTTTCCTCTTCGCGAAGGAACACTCCAAGCAGCGCATCAACGTCCCTAGTAGTTTCCACACAAGTTTTCATCCATCATCTCTGAAAAGCCAAGACCATTGTTGTGGTGGACCGTTTTCGACAACAATCCCATATGCGAAAGTGAGGTTCGAGAGGCGAATTGCTTAGATGTTGAGGCGGGTCTTTCTCCAGTGCCTTCTCTTGGCGTTGTAGCTGCATCAATGTTAGCGACAAATGTTCATGTACACGCCACCACAGCCAGGCCATGTGAATTAAAAGATGTATATCGCCAATTCAGACGAACGCAGAGCGGGCTGACATTCGGATCGAAGACTTGGGGTGGATGGCAGTTGCGGTCGTTCTGAAAAGAGTGAAGACAGATCGTTGCATACCGGATGGGGTTGTTGGTTCGGAGTCTAATCCAGCCGGGCACAGGGCGGTTTTGCTTGCCCGCCTTGGCCATCTTCTGCTTGGTTCGGAAAGACTTGTGGCTCTATAGATTGGCGCAAAAAATCAAGAAAAGTCAGTCCATGGTTTTCTCTCATAGCTGACATGTCGGGCGGATTTGGGAAATAGGGAATTTTTCAGCCGCCCACGGCATGAGAATTGTGGTTCGATTTGGACAATGGACGCGACGAATCTCGTAACGAAGTCATTTTTCCCATGGCGTAGGCGGCATTTCGTGAACGGGACGGCGTACCGGCATCTTGATTGACTTTGCGTGTCGAGTCGTCTAATGAGGATGAAGGTCGTGAAGATGGACACCACAAGTAATTTTGACCCGCATAGAGGGCGTAAAACCCTTAGCGAAAATGACAAGACATGTGTGTGTGTGTGGCTTGTGGCTGATGCGGTTGAAGCCTTGATGCCTGAGGTCTTCATATCCGTGGCTTTGGGAATGCATCATCGCTGACTAACTTGAATCTGCACGCGCCAAGCAAGCTCAAGCTGGGACCATACATGTACTCCGTACAGAGTATGTAGTCGACGAAATTATTGGTCCATATCAAGTCTAGCAAGATCGAGAGGGCACTCCAGTCTGCATGAGGTTTTAGGATAGGAGACGCATTGCCATGAACTCTCGCCCAATTAATGATCTAACCATTTTCTGCTCGACACCCCGATCATCGTGACTAGAGCTTACACCGAAGAGTAGCCTTCACCCTGCCCTGTCTTCTTCTATTCTGCCTTCTCTTTCCGTATAGCTCACCTGCACGTCTCTTTTCTGGCAATCCTTACTTACCTCCTTTCCTCTTCGACCGCATCCAACCAGGCGGGCCACGTGTATATTCTCTGAAGCAGACATCAGTGACCCTCAGCTCCTAAGCTTTGGGTAGTAGGCCTCTCGATTCATCTTTCATCCCCGTTCGATTGCCGTTATTTGTACATCACCTCGGCGATTCCGCACAACTCGCGATCATGGGTGCTGGAATGTCATGGTTGTCGAGTCTTCTTTGGGCGAAGAAGGAGATCAGAATATTGATCCTGGGACTTGTGCGTGTTGCGTGTTGCGTGCTGCGTGTAGATCGAGTTGCCTGCGAAGAGACTCTACCGCTAATTAGGGTGGAATTGATAGGATAATGCTGGAAAAACGACTCTGCTGTACAGGTTAAAGGTGAGGTCATACAGAGAACTCGTGTCACAATCCCGAAGGCTAATAGGGAAGCTGACCTTCTGGCACTTTAGATCGGCGAGGTTGTCACAACAATACCAACTATTGGTTTCAATGTCGAGTCGGTCACGTACAAAAACTTGAACTTTAACGTCTGGGTATGCGTCTGACCTTGTTTTCGCGGAAAAGGGAACCCGCGCGTTGAAAAAACCTGGAAGAACACTTACCTAACGAAAGAAAACTCAGGACTTGGGCGGCCAAACAAGCATTCGACCATACTGGCGGTGTTACTATGCAAACACCGCAGCTGTAATATTCGTCGTCGACTCGACCGATATCGAACGATTAGAGACGGCGTCCGAGGAACTAGCAGCGATGCTGAATGAGGAGGAGCTCAAGGACGCGGCGTTGTTAGTATTTGCCAACAAGCAGGACCAGCCCGGCGCAAAGGGCGCAGGCGAGATCTCAGAAGCACTGCGCTTGGGTGAGCTGCGCGACCGAAACTGGAGCATTATGGCGTGCTCTGCTGTTGACGGCAGTGGCATCAATGAGGGCATGGACTGGTTGGTGGTAAGTTGCGCATCCGGTTTACCTTGCTTGACGTAAGGCTCGCATATGCGTCACAAAATGCTGACCATTCTCCCTGTGACAGCAAACCGTCAACCAAGAGTAGAGCGTCGCATGATCAAGTCTTCTTATATCATTGAGCGCCTCTTTTCACTTGATATTGAGCTCTTTCACACCCCCTCTTTCACTGTCAGTCAATCTGCAACAGTCCACAGTACAATGACGTGATGAAGAAGGCAACGTTTACGGTTTCGTCTTATGATAGTAAACAGCAGCATAGATATGACAGGGGCGGCAGCAATCGACATCTCATGCAGAAAGACTTGAGAGGGAGATCGTCTCGCCTCCCCTTTTGGCCAGGAGGAAAAGCAAGGAGGTCGAGATGAGTTTGGGCCAGATGCCGCCTGCTACATAGCAAGGAAAGAGCCAGTACAATTACAAGTAACGATATTTTTAATTAGAGGGGTTGGATTTAGGGGGTTTGTCATTTCTGAGCTTTTTCATAGAAGGATTTGCGTTCACCTGGTGAGTGAATAGTATCAACATCCTGGAGCTGATATTCACAGGCCGCAATTCACAATACAGCACCAAACAATTCTCGATACTGATATTTCCTGGCCATGGGATCATCTGTCATTACGTAATTCAAAATTCTAGAGGGTTCTCAAGCGAAACGCCTAAATGAGCTATTCGGCTCAACATATTCCTCGCCGCAGCTTCGCCATACACCAAAACGAAGATGACTTCAGAAAACATTCCCATTCATTGACCGCGAAAGCTACTAGAGGTGCTATCTAGGTGAAACAACGAGCCATGCGAATCTACTGCACGTACTATTGGCATTCCGGCGACCGTCGCTCCCAATTCTGCAGTCCACATCAAGGCATGGCGATGTCGATCTGAGACCAGCCCCCCTGTCTGTGTCTTGCCCTCTACATATGGCGAGGATGTCAACTTGCTTGACAGCATGTTTTCTGTGCCCGCACTCTATCGAAAATTCTCAAGCAGTGGAGGAAAGCTTTGTGCCGCATTTGCGGCAGTCTATGCGAATCGAGAACAGAAAAGTGGCGCAAAGCCATGATATAGCTCTCCACTGGCATTACCTGCAACTAACGGTGATGGAAAGGACAGCGAGCACGCCGATTTTGGCGAACATGACAAGACGTCGGACTGGAGAGAACAAAGAAGGGCGTACACGTCAATCTCTGCGGCCAAGTCATTTCCGCCCCGATAATGATTTCAAGGCATCAACCAAATGAAAATGCGTATTGGCGCACGCACGCGCACCTTAGTCCGGTGTGTTTTGGTTCCGGAACTTGTCGAGCTTCTGACAAAAGTCGGAGTCATCAACTACTACCTTCTGCTTCCATTGGCCATGAATACAACGTCCACTGCCCACATTTGAGGTCGAAGCAGGAAAAGGGGTGTGAGGGTGAACCAATAGATGACCTGTTACCTGAGGGAGACTTGTATGATGAACCGTTGTCCGCGAACAAACCAGGTTAAACGGTGCGTTTCTCCGCACGCAGGGGTGCAATGCGTTTTGTGACTGACTGGTGTTTGTATTCTTTTCGTTTCTAAAGCATGACTATAATCCCATCCTTGCTCTCGTTTTCCTTCCTTCAGCCATCCCTTTCTCTTCTTCCTCTCTTTTCTCGTCTTTCTTCGTCTTGAACGGCGAAGGCAACCAGGTCACCAGTGTCCGAGACCTGAACTTCCGTCGACGAAGTCCTTGAGGAATTACTTGAATACCTTGAGTACTGTATGCACAGCGTCATTTCTCGAGAAATCCGGACCTACTCTGCGAGCAAGATTTCATCTTCCAGTATAAGGAGAAGGTTGCAAGAAGAGGGCGACAATAAGCGGTCTGAATGTGGACGGCACTTTCATCGCTGGTGTCATATCACACGACTGTAAGGGGGGAAATCGATTGCAACGTATGGAAATACGCGGAGCAGATCACGCTTATTACGGTCCCGCGTCAGTTTTGTCCACGAAGTTGATGAAGTAGACATTATGACATTATATAACATGACAACATGATCTCTCTACACCTGATCAATACACATACCCCTGGTCCCTGGATGCACAACTAAGACAAGATACTGGCCAAACCAGTTTTCATATCCGTCAAGGAATGAAGCTGGAGAGGATTCATCGCACGCGAATATGGAGAGACTGATATTGCGCCCGGCCGCAGGGAAAGCATCCTGCACCTCATGGTCTGGATTTCCAAATCTAGTGCTCGACCACAGACTCAGTCCAGGACGATATTTATGCAGTCCAACGCCCCGGAGTGGGGGAACCCAAAAAAAGATTGGTCCATTGGTTCTCGGATCGGATCTGCACCGCCATGTCGGGCAGCAGGACACGTCTTTCTGCCGTGCCTGAGAGATCTGGCAGCGGGATCTCCTCCAGTACGATAGCCGTACACGAAGCCATCCACTGCATTGACAAACAAAACCTTGCGTCTTATTGCCGTTGGCTGTCCCGAACGGTATGGCCCATCATGCAGGGCTCAACGATAGTCATCTCGCAGAGTGCTGATGACGACTGTACAAACTCAGCAAGTCACCAGGACGTCCGTGGAATCCAAGCAACGCTCACTTAGTCGCCTTCGCGCCAACGCGAAGCGCCTCGTAGAAAGTAATCAGACGTACGTCTTGCTCTGTCTCGAGGACCAGCAGTCGGATGGATCGGCCTGTCTTCGAAGCCATATCCAATGGGATTTGCGCAACCACTACAACAGTGCCAGAAAACCCGCCCCCCATGAGCAAACCCTTCACACGATTGACCGTCAAGACGGAAAAGGCCGAGAGCTTGCCTACAGCGATATGCCACTTCCGTCTGATCAGAATCGACTGGGTGTAACTGTCACTCAAAAGAAGAGACGCTTTCTAGGATGCATCTACGTCCGAGGGACAAATTTACAAGTGCTGTGACAAGGGCCAATGTTTGGGGTCTGAAGCTGATGAATGTCAATGCAGAACGCAACAATCGACTGTGGCTCTACAAGGATGTCTAAAGGTGTGTGTTCTCCCTCTGAGTCCTTGGGGAAGGGCTGTGATAGTCTAAACCATATGATGCACATGGACGTCACGGGTCTTCCTGTCTGACCCCGAATAACCGTCTAATATCCCGAAAATTCCTGATTTTCGCAACTGTATCCTCGCGCTCCTGAATCCTACTACATGACTACTAAAATATATGGCCACACCTCAAGGTACTCGTATTTCACTTCGACTTCGACGATTCCATGGGACGCCGCATCATCGATCGACCAGACAGGAACGCTTTCGACGATCCGATACCTGGTGTGTCTCAACCGCGGCAACTCACTTCAGCACATTCAGTTCGGCTTCTTGGCCGAGGAATAGTCTGATATTCTTTCCATAAGAAGTGTTGATCTGGTCCCTGACTTCTCTCTGACTCGAAGCGCGGAGTGGTCTCGAATGAGCTGGTCAACGCTGTGCCGGCGAACGCCATCCTCAGCCTTCCTGACGTCGGACGAGCGCCGAGTGCACGCTGTCCTCGGCTGGAATACAATGTTCCAGGGATGGTGAAGAGTGCCGACGGGCCGGATCTGTCAACGACATTGATAACGACCGGCAAGTCGCCCATCTCTATCAAATGAGTCTGCTCCACGATACCGAACAGCTGGTAGCGACAGTTTCAACTTGAACAGCATCAGGCATCATAAGCTTCTCTACTTTGGACTGTGATTAATTTCGGATCTCATTTTCCTTCCGCACGAATACCTTCAATCTTGCGGCCTTCTCGATTTGCCGATGGATCTCGGTTTCATAAGCCTTTGAGTCGCTCCCCAATCACAGGTCTTCAGTCGCTGATATACCTCGCGCGTGATGAAGTCCCACTCTTCCAACGCCATTATGGGTTCGAGAGGCGGATTAGCTCCTGGGAGAACGGTCTCGCATAATCGATTCTTGTTGCCTTGACTGTTGGTAACGTCAGGTACCGCGGTATAAAAGTCAAATGTATGTGGTTCAATCAAAACAAGTTTCTTGCTTTGTCCCTTTTGAGTCACGTCAATTGTGCCATCAGAACGCTGAGTGATGATGTATCCGTTGAACATAACCGGAGACCGAGGCGAAAGGGTCTGTTTTGGTTTCGCGAGGAATCCTGCGTCAGTGAGCTCCTTATCCTCGAGGTCGGAGAAAGCCTGATCACTTAATCCGAGAGTATCGTCGGTTTACATTGCGACCATTCCGAAGCAACTGGTCCGATCGGACGTAATGAGTAGGCATGGATCATATGTTGATGTTTTCATCAGCAGTTTTTCCAAATGGTGTGTTGAATACGTTGCCCACCAATGCGTGCCCGATTCGGCAACACCGTAGAGCGGTGATATGACTAGCATGACTGAGCCAGACGGGTAGAGATGCGCAATGTGTTTTGGCAGTCGTGCAAG
The DNA here is from genome assembly GCA_018360075.1 of Claviceps cyperi. Classification (NCBI taxonomy): domain Eukaryota; kingdom Fungi; phylum Ascomycota; class Sordariomycetes; order Hypocreales; family Clavicipitaceae; genus Claviceps; species Claviceps cyperi. Next base: position 10,908 of record SRPQ01000686.1, read on the forward strand.
GATGATCCGGTTTAGTTTCGTCTGGGATTGTACGTATGCCTGTGTGACGTCACGTACCCATATCATGGCCTTTTTCATGTCGCCCATTAACGCAGGTGCAAGTGCAAGGAGCAACCGTATGCTGGCTCGTTGGACTGTTGGTGACTGTGTTAAAATATTCCATTTGCCGTCATCGTTGTGACCTTGGATGACGAGGCGGGATTTCTCGTATGGGGTATCGGCGCCTTTCCATTTGATCTTTCGTACCATGCGTGCATTAAAGATTCGCTGGCCTTTGTGTGCTACGGGGTCAAGGGGAATGATCTTGAAGACACCGCGAGTAGGGAGTGACTCAATCTCTGTTGTGATCTTGCCTTCTTTGAGGAGGTCGAGAGAGAGTTGACAATTGGTCTTCTCTTTTTCAGAGAGGAAAATCTCGTTGTCTTCATTGTTCACTTGCATGGGGACCATGTTCCCATCAGAGTCCCGCAGGAGAGTGGTGTTTTCGGTCGGTAAAGGGTGTTTCCGTGGTCTACCTCGTTTTCTCTTCGGCATCGGTTGCTGATCTTGATTCGGAGATTCGTGGTGCTCATTCTCGGCTACGGCGTGTTCCTCTGATTCGCCAGTGTTGGGGGCAGGTTGTTGGGTGTCCATGTCGATGTTCTCGCCCTCTTCACTGTAGTTTCTTCTTGCTGGGTTTCCACGGTCACAACTTCCAGTTCAGGTTCCCGGAAGTACGGCTTCACAACTGTGGACCTGAAGTTCGTAGGCCCATTCGGTAAGGCTAGCGTGCAGGTCTCACCATTCACAGCGTTGAGGTTGTATGGCCCGTGCCAACCGCCTCTTTCGCGCCACACTCGTACTTCCGATTGCACTGGGAGTTCGTGCAGCGATGTTGTATCAGGCCCGTTACGTGTTGCGAGGGCATCACGTACTTGTCGGCTGGCTAGATATTTTCGAGCGTCTGCTGTTGCCTTCCGAAGTGCATTAGCTCTTTCTATCACCGGTAAGCTCGGGGGTGAGTCGTCGGTCATCCGTGGGTATGCTCCAAATACCAAGAGTGTTGGGATTAGACCATATGGGCCCGCGGAATCGTTCACGGCCTTGACAGCCATCTGCAACCGTTGGCGTGCCGTAATGGAGTTGCCGGCCTCCGCCTTGATGATGTCGTTGTTGTTGTTGAGTATTTTACGCCACTACGTCCCAGTTTTGGGCATACTAGGGCGTGCGGGGCTAATCCCGGGTTCTTCTAAATAC
>SRPQ01000687.1:0-12139 GCA_018360075.1 Claviceps cyperi
TTGATATGTTTTGAAAAAAAAAAAAAAAAAAAAAAAAAAAAAAAAAAAAGAAAGAAAGAAAGAAAAAGACGGGAATGACGGGAAAATGACTTCCTGATAGCGAATACACTCGTCACAGTATATCATACAACTTTGACACACTGGTTGTGGTCCGGGGGAGGTGTTTCCGTAGGTGTGTTGAGGTATCATGATCGGATGGATGCTGTGGATCCGGCACCTGCCCAGGAAAGAGCTCAATTCTCAGTAGTGAGAGAACATCAGGGAAATGCACTGGCTCGTGGTCCCGTCGAGGCTTGTGGCTTCGGCTTCCTGCCCGTTGACGACGTCGAACAGCTCGACCGGTAGGCGAGGCAGTGCGAGACGGGCAGTGCTCCCGACGAGCCCGACGTAGTTGGCAGTACAGTACAAGCTGGCTGGTGGATGGCCTCAGAGATGTAGGAGAGGCATTGCGAGAATGCAGCTGAATGGGCGACGTAGCCCGTCGCGGCGATCTTCCCCGAAATGTGCTCGACTCGTCAGGTCGAAGGGACTTTGGCCTTGTGGTTCTGGAGAGGCTACGAGATCTCTTGCGCCCCCTAGAAACGTCGTCCATGATGACAGAGACTGTGATGTCTCGAAGACTGTCGGCAATCTCAGTAGAAGGCGACATTTTGTGCGTCGACGAGCAGAGACTGGGTGCCAGGTGGTTGCAGAAGAAGGAGAATTGCGCTGCCTGTCTGGGGAGTGCAAGTACAGCAGATATATATGTACCTAATGTAGTTATACGGAGTCTGAGTACCTATAATGGCTGCGAAGGTGGTGAGTGGTGGGTGCTAGGTGGACGCTAAGGTGATCGTGTGATCTGGTGCCGGGGCCTAGCTAGCGATAGGCACAGCACAGAACAGAGTGAGGGTTGTTGTTGATAGTGGCATATATGGCCAAGAAGAAGGCCGAGGCTTGAAGCGCGAATCAGTGAGGCGATGGGGATGGAATGACACGGACGAGGCGATGGAATTATATATACGTATAATGTAGGTATGTACGGAGTAGTTAACCAAGAAGCGAAACACGGGTCAACGCAGGGAGAAGCCGAGGGGGCGGCATTTTAGGCACTCGCCTCGGTAACTCCCAGAGTCTCAGCTGTCGCAGTGGGCCTCGAGCGCCCCGTGCATCGACTCTCGCGTGCGCAAAGCTCCAAATTTGTCCAAAGCGACACATCGTCGTCCGTGGCTGCAAGCCACTCATTGCACCAGCCCACTTCGGCTTGCCGCCTCTGGAATTCACCTCATGAGATGGATTAAGGTATGCTGAGATTCTAGATTCGTCCAATGGTGCCCAATGGCTGCCATGTACTCCCTAGTGTCGCATGCCGCTTGAAACAACGTGTAAGACTGGATGCGATGATACGGGCTGTACATGTATGTAGGCTTAGCTGTTGCGTTACGACACGACATGTTACGTGCCCCCTTCCTCACGAACGATGATTATGCCCTCCCTTCTCCCCCCATCGTACTCGCGCCATACGTGTGCCGAGCCATACGCCATTGAAAGAAGAAACATCAAGTAAATGAAAGTAAAGAGAACCAAAATCACAAGTTACTTCCCATTCCCACTCCATCCTGCCGAAATCCAGCTCATCGTACCGAGCTCTATCGAAGTAAATAGTAGTCTCTTTCTTCCTGCCTTGGAGCCTGAATCTGATGCTCTGATATAGACGAATGCCCCTTGGATTGTAGCTCGCGGTGGGCCAATGTCACCGTCACCGTATGAAGGCCAGCGTGCCTGAACGCCCAGTTCACCATCCAGTTGATAGCCTCCCTGCCGTATCCTTTGCCCTGATACTGCTTATTGAATGTGATGCCCATCTGCGCCGTATGGTGTTGTGCTGTCTGCACATTTGTGCTACCACCCCTGAGACAAACAACATGGTCCCCACGATGGTGTTCTTTTGGATGGCTCGCTGAGTCGCTTGGTCTTGTCATCGTCGTACTGATTCGTCGTCATGCCGTCAACTCCGACTGGCGCATTTCCTCCTCCATCAACGCCCTCTCGCAGACAGATTGCTAGTCCCAGGAGAGCGTTGCTCCACGCCTTCAGGTGCGCTTTGATATCCTCTTCTCTTCGCGGTCCTAGAACCTGACTGGGGGCCAGGGCCAACACAACGGGGTCCTGCTCGACCTGCGGGAGGAACCCCTTGATAGCCTCGTTGTTTCAATGTTTTCATCAATCTTGATGAATTCCAGACGCTCGGTGCGTCAGGAATTAATGATGTGTACGACGGTGGAGTAGTTCACCTCGCACAGAGTTGTTGAATCAGTTAATACGGACATGATGCACTCGCGTACAAGAACGAAGTTTCGACGACTTGGGTCACTCGTGGCCCTGAAAGAATGCTAGCCAGCAACGTAATTCTTGGGCATCTGGTCAGCGATTCGGCAGAATCAGAGATGATGGAGGTGTGGAAAGGGCGCAAAACAGTAAAGATCCTCTCATAAGACAAGAAAGAAGATCTGTGAAGCAGGCGACAAGAACAACAATCCAGACAGGATCAGAGGATTAACTCCCAAAGAAAAGACACAAACGAACTGAGTTGAAGCAAAGAAAAACAATAGAGGAAACTATATGCACAGAGGTTCGGTTCGATACCTCAAAAGGAAAAAGCAGCGAATAGCAAGCGAGGCTGCCTCGCGTGAGCTGCGGGCGCCACCACGGACGGGTCAAGAGAAAGCAGAGGACCAAGAGTAATGGTACCTAGAGATGCGAATACCTTCTTCTTGATCGGATCCGCCAGTAAACAGATAAAAGATGCTATAAGTTAGACAATCGATGAGGAATTGAGTCACCCGGTTAGGTAGTCTGGGCTCGGCACCGTGTGGCGGCGCCGACTCGCCGCCGGCCGGTTGACTCATCCCGAGCGACGGCAAGTCTCTACGGAGTAGTCGAGGCGGATCTGAAGAAAGCTCTCGATAGAAACAGGCCAGTCTGCTTGCAATTACATATGTAATTGAATGTTTTGATTCAGACGCCTGGTCTGATCGCAGTTCCAATCGCTCAGGCAATGCAAAGTTGAAACAACTTGAAGTTGTTGCGTAAAGTACCTAAGTCCCGCTCGTCGGAGGATGCCGATTCAGCCCACTAATTACCTAGGTAGGCATCACTCTGGTGCCAGACCAAGTCATCAAACGTCACAATCTTGCCGCGACGCATCACGACTGGCCACTCCTATTCCCTCATCTCCTCGCTAATCCTCCGTGGCACTCGCTATCCACGCGCTCCGATCAACTAAACGCCGTTGACGCTGATTCTGTTATTTTATCTACTGTCCAAGCGTCCTATCAGTAAGAAATTCGACGTGTCCTTTCCATCCCGTCGCGGCTGCGATGGCCCAGAACCTAAAATCCTAGACATCACCACCTCCAATCACGAATCATGCCTCGCGATCGCCCCCCTACCACTGGCTACGAACGCCTGACCCAAGCCGACCTTAGCGACTCCGACGATGATCTGACCCAAAACTCAGCTCCGTTACAGTCCACCTCTGCGGCCCGCTTCGCACCCATTACCCAACAGCCGAAACAATGCTCAGACCTCGTCAGTCCCAAGGCCTACGGGCAGCGGCCCAAGCTTCACAAACGTAGAGGCAGCTCCGGAGGTGTCGATATCAAAGCCATAAATGCTCGATTAGAACGATGGGCCGACGAAATAACCTCCAAGTTTAAACGCACGAGGGGAAAAAATATGTTGGGTGAAGAGGAACGCCTCGAAATTCATCACTCAGTCTTTCAGCCTCCCGAAGGCGTAAGACCTGTCACGGCCGAGCTTCTGGCTGAAGACCAGCCGGGCTCCATGACACGTTCTCAGTTCGAAACCATTGTCGATAGCGTTAGACTGGCAATTCGACAGGAAGTCCATCCCAGCATGATTTCACAGGGTAGCTCGGGGAGCTATTTTGCAAGAGACCCGGACGGCAAGATTGTTGGCGTCTTCAAACCAAAAGATGAGGAGCCCTATGCGGCGGGTAATCCCAAGTGGAACAAATGGATACACAGGAATCTCTTTCCTTGCTGTTTTGGCCGAGCATGGTAAGTTCTTGACTGCCCTCTTCAATGAGCTACGTCACGAATCAACATCAATCAAAACTTGACTGGGTGCTCATCATCTTCTTCCTCTTCTTTTTTAGTCTTATTCCGAATTTGTCTTACGTCAGTGAAGCTGCGGCCTACGTACTCGACCATCAGCTTCGTACCAACTTGGTTCCTTATACAGATGTCGTCTGGTTATCATCAAAGTCATTTCATTACCCTTTCTGGGACCGACGCAGTTTCTATAGAAAGAAGAAGCAACTACCCGCCAAGCCTGGTAGTTTCCAAGTCTTTTTGAAAGGCTTTAAAGATGCAAATGTCTTTTTGCGCGAACATCCGTGGCCGGATCAGTACTGGGCCGGCTTCCGAACCAAGGAGACGACGCATCGAAACCGCAAAAGGCGTTGGAATGAAAGCTGTCGTCCTAGCACTTCAGGATCTCCAGAAGACGGCGATTCAAGCGGCGACGAAGCGGCGGATGCTACGCAAGATACTAGGGGGCCTCCACAGTTTGTGTGGACTGAGTCAATCAAGCAGTCTTTCAGGGAAGAGCTCGAAAAGCTCGTCATTTTAGATTACATCATGAGGAATACCGATCGCGGTCTGGACAACTGGATGATCAAGGTCGATTGGGAAGCGGGAAAAGTTTCTGTGGTTTCTGACGCGGTACACTCGGACATGAGGACATCCGACCACAATGACGATGACGAAAGCAGCCGGCCAAGACCGGTGCAACAAGAGCAAATGCCCCGGTCGAAAACGAGTGCATCGTACCCTTACAGGAGTCAACGGCCCATGAAAGCGTCTTCCGGCAAGAAGATTCCAGCGCAAGAACCTGCCGTCTCGATTGGAGCTATAGACAATTCATTATCATGGCCATGGAAGCATCCCGATGCTTGGCGAAGGTACGTCTTCGATCATACTCCTCCATAACCCTACATGGCCAACGATTCACTATGAATTGCAACGCTAACAGGAGTTGTTTTTGACAGCTTCCCATTTGGTTGGCTGTTCCTCCCAGTGGATCTAATTGGCCGACCATTCTCCCAGAAGACGAGAGATCACTTCCTACCTCTGCTCACATCCACCGCCTGGTGGGCGCAAACACAGATGGCGCTGAAGAGAGTCTTCCAAGTGGACGAAGATTTCCAAGAACGCATGTTTGCCAAGCAAATCGCCGTCATGAAGGGCCAAGCCTGGAACGTGGTCGAGGCATTAAAATCACCAGACCACGGGCCTCTCGAACTCACAAGAAGAGCCAAAGTCTGTGTCTGGGATGATCTGGTCGACGTGCCTGTTGCTGTACCCATGCGCGCGACATCCTCAGAGATGCGTCGAAATTCGATTCGCGGAGATAGCATAGATGAAGCAGATATTGCCAGTTCTGCCACGGCCACCCAGGACACTACCACCACCAGCACCAACAACACCGCCACTACCGCCACCATCTCCACGGACCTTCTCGGCCTACAGACTGCGCCGCCCGTGGAACTGCCCCGATCATCGCGCTTTGATGAAGTCTCCAGCTCTAGTCTTGACGAAGAGAGCACGACGCGCTCCCGCTCTTCCCAGGAGCGAGGACAGTTAACGAATGGCGGCATAGATCGCAAAGTCTCTGGCGGCAATAGTGCCGCGCCGTCGCGCACACAACTTCATGTGTATGAGCCACCTCGCCATGGAACCCGCCACCAGCGGCGATACTCGGTCCCTTCTCCTACAGGAGCAGCGCGGCAGAGTAACGGCGGTATTACGCAGCAGTTGTATGGTGACTCGCAGGACGTGTACGATGGAGATGATCTCGAGGGGGACTTGGGCTATGCGGCAGCGGAGGGCCAGATGGGGAATCGACGGAAAGTTATTGTCGAGCGGCTGGAAGCGGTCAAGAGCAGGAATCCTGTCTTTACTTGGTGCTAGGTAGGAATTGCGTCGCTCGTCTTTCCACTCTCGAGAGGCTGGTAGGGCAGAGCAGGATCGGAGTGTTACCGACCGTTGGGTGATGTAACAAATTGATAGCCAAGGGGGTTCTTGGTGATTCGTGCTACTTGTAGTATAGAATGAGACGAACCGCGTAGCCTGAACTGATTCTTTTTCTGTTTTGGAGTCTTCGCCTTCCTTTTTTCCGGGTATTCGCGTTCCTTTTCCAATTGCACGGAGCACGTCCCGTCGGTCAGCGGCGTATTGTTCAGCCAGCCACTAGGTACCTACCTATACATAACGACGTGTCTCCTCAAGTCAACATCAGTGAGCACGGGGTGAGAATGAAATACACCATAGGAGATAGCAAAGTTAGCAACTGTATTTCGTCAGTCCGAATCCGTTCATGGGCAATGGGCAGAAGCAGTTAGACAAGACACTGCTGTGAACCACGATGGATGGCACTATGTAATTTAGTAGAGTCAATAGTTTAGGTGCTACAAAGAACAATAAGTTTATTAACTACCTACGAGCTATCTGGTAGCTACTTACACGTAGGAGCCCAGAGTTAGAAAGTAAAAAGGTATACAGGCCATGAAATCCGTCGACCATCTCTCCAACCAACCCCCCCCCCCAATGACACGCCCTGATATCATTGTACAAGTGCCACAAAGATGAACCAAACCCCCAAGATTATCCAGTTAAATTCTCCCAGAAAGAATCCTCCAAATAACAGATAAAGGCTCCTATCGAAGTAGATGACCAGGCTCATAGCCTCATCTTTTTGTAGCATCCTCCCATTTCTTGGCTCGCTTGCTGATCTCCCCCAGACCGACTCAATTTTGTTTCTTTCTGTTTTGCATTTTATGCATTTTTCTGTTTTGCATTTTATGCATTTTTCGTATTTCCTTTTGTGGATTATTTTTGTTTTGAGTTCTTTATTTTATTTTTTTTTGTGTTTTTGGCATTTGAGTCGATCCTCTTCTCAAGGGGTGATCAGTCTACTCAACACTCCCTCCCGTCTCCTACAGAGACCATTGCATCATTAAAAGCCGTCCCAGGTCATCCAAGAGCTCCCATATTCCTTCTTATTCCTTCTTCTCAAGTCTCGCGCTGACCTGCCCGAGTCTTGATGTGAAGTCGCATGAGTGTTTGTGCCGCGGAGGGTGGATGAAGTATCCGCGTCGACCTCTTAAGGTCAAAAGGTGCACACTAGGTGCAGGTCAGGAATGGATTCCCGGACCATGGCTGCTGCCCCGGGTCTTTTGTTGACGACACAACTCACGCTGCTCGCGACGATCAAGTACAGGAGGCACCAGAGAAGGTCGGTCGCCTGCCGCGTCTTGCCGGTGGTCAGATCACACAGGGCGAGTCAGAATATTAGGTATGGCTGGGTTGCTGTGTCTGCGAGCATCTGTATCTCTGAGAATACAGCTGCTTGTGGAAGTTGTTGCAGAGCAATGAGCATCCAGTGGACGGACTCAACCTGGCGTGGTGTTCCATGAACGCATAGCTGTTGAGACCCGGATGAAGCCCAAAACAACAAAGGTCGCTGTGGTATTGTTAGCTGGGGGTATCCATAAGATTCAAGGGGACAGACCCTTACTTGCCATCAACCATTGGGTTCCATGGTAGCAGTCCCTCAACGAACTACTTGCAAGACGATTTGAGTCTTCACACGACGGCTGGACTCAGACTGTGACTGGGTCGCGGATATTGGTGGCCGACGCAGAGATGACAGCAAGAAAGATGCAAGTACATAACTGAGAGAAAATATGGGAAGGTCGAAAGGGCCGAAAAAGGTGGAAGCCCGGACAGAGTCGAACGGGTGTCCAGACGGACAAAGAACAGAACCTCAGTTCACTGAGAAAGAACAAGAGAAGAGCTGCTGATAGATCTGACACGATCCGCCAGACTGAAAAGAGAAGATAGAATCAGACTTAATCACTATCCTCACGATAGTAACTAAGTCCTCCAAACAGGACAAAACCCCCTGCTTTCTCCTTTTTCTCTTTTCCTATCCTCAGTGGGCTCCCTCGACCCTTTTAACCAAATCTCGAACTGGCCTCCGATTTGTTGAGCTTCGGCCTAGGAACCCAACAGAACGAAATGTAACTCAAGAACAGCAAGAGAAACATGCAAAATCCAGACTGACACGACAGCTCAACAAAAAGCGTCCCTTGATCACAAAAGGTGTCTCAACAAGTAGCAACAACATCTCACAAGAAACATGTGAGAGAGCGATGACGAATAATAGAACTGCGGGGTAACAGAGTGGTTGACTGAAAGTGGAGCAAGGACCGACAGTTCTGGCAAAGCGCTTTCGCTTTCCGCTGAAGGGCGGCCGAGATGGTTACATGCATGTATGTAAAGTGACATGGTGCAAGGCAGGATGAGACGCAACGGAACGGACGGCGCAGCTATGGAATAATGCGAGGGAGAGAATTATTAAGCAGAGTGCAGGAAGCTGAGCAGGCAATGCCAACAAAATGCCAACATACGGGACTTTCAACCCCACCCTTTTGACAGGTATCTCTATCAAACTTGGTTCACGGCCCGTTGGAACTTCCCTTTTCACTTCCCGCAATTTGTAAGACGACTTAATGACGCGACAGCGGGCGTTTGGTGGTCTGCGGCTGGCAACGTCGCGCTCAAAACACCGAGGACGGCAAGAATACGAAGATCCCCTCACTTTCCCAGTGTGTCGACCTGCAGCAGCGCAGCGCCCAGGGCAAACAAGCCATCTGTAGGCAGACCTCACAGGTTCCTCTCCTATAGAAATCAGCAAGCACGGTATCTCTCATGTTTGAATCGAAGATGCCGGAACAATCCACGCAAAAAGTTCACATGCAAATAACAGTGTTCCATCCCTTCCCTGACTTCAGAACAACGAGAACCAATAAATTCAACTCTTCGCACCCTTTCATCGGACAACTGTTGTCATGATAACGACAATCTGAATATCCGGTTTTGATCTTTGAGAAACGCCCGCAAAATATCATCTTGAGTCGAATACAAGAAAGAATGACAATTGAATCAGGATGGCGACAATGCGACATGAATGAGGGTGTGAAGTTGCTGACGCAAAAACGGTGGGTTCTCCTTCAGCAGCTTCGTGAAATCTGTTGTGTCGCTACATTACTTGCACTCCGTGACTGTTGCTTCTCTACCGAGTATTGACGCCTTTCTCCGCCGTCCGCTTCCGTTTGAGTTAGATTATCCAAGCTCCGTAGATCCTGTCGCAGCTTCGTCAGTTCTGTACAGCTTCGTGATCTGTTGTGCAGCGGCATCATCTGAGCTCTGTGGCTGTTAGTCCTGTGTTTGTTGTCTCTTCGCCTTCTGTTTCCATACAGCTCTTTGTCACTTGAACAATTGCAGTTGTTGCTCTCGCGACGGCTTACAGAGTGTGGACTGTATGTGCCTATCATGATTCATGGGGCAATCAACTTATCAACCCCATCCTCTTTCTGGCGTTCCAAGCCGAGGATACGACCGAGAATACTTGTCCTGACTTCGAGGTCACGCTTTATTTAGGTATTATGGTTGGTGCGCGATTTTCGCTGGCTAAATTTAGCTTTGACTCATGTACTTCGAAAAAGTATGCAACAACTCAATTCAACATTGCGTATTGAGATAGAATGTTTAACCTCAATCCCGAGCATAAAAACAGCCAGCCTCGAACGGAAAAAAATGGCCGAGGAACGAGATACATACCTACCTACCTAGTTGCCGACTTGATGTGACCTTGATTGTGCGCCTGATTGGCCGTACATCTACGTACAGAAATGAAACACCACACAGTACATCATGCCAGTATATTATGTATAACTACATATCAACAACAGAGGCTCGACAAGATTGAGCTTCATTTATCATCCAGTTGCGATTGATTGGCGACTCGTCAGATAAAAATGAACTAAAGGTCTCGCTGGCGAGGTGGAACATGCACGAGGTGTGACTACACACACCCTATCTTCAAATCACCATATCTCTCTCTCTACCAATTCCGCGCACCCTCGTTCAGAATTTGACGACGCGATAGCAGCAGCTGACAAGCGATATTTTTGACGATAGAGTCGCTGCATTGCTTTCCGATGGCGACCTAAGCGGGCGCGGACCGTGTTCGTTGTTTTGGCCTGTGATTTTGTCGCACCGCAGGGTATATAGGGAGGGATATATACCGCACATCAGAGTGGCCAGACGGCCCATTCTAGTCTATTGTGCGATAAATTCCCTTGCAACCTTCCCTTTTTGAGTAATCATCGACCTACCCCTCATTTGCTAGTTTTGCGTCAGCAACTTCACACCTTCATTCATGTCGCCATCCTGATTCAATTGTCATTCTTTCTCGTATTCGACTCAAGATGATATTTTGCAGGCGTTTCTCAAAGATCAAAACCGGATATTCAGATTGTCGTTCTCATCATGAGAACAGTTGTCCGATGAAAGGGTGCGAAGAGTTGAATTTATTGGTTCTCGTTGTTCTGAAGTCAGGGAAGGGATAGAACACTGTTATTTGCATGTGAACTTGTGCGTGGATTGTTCCGGCATCTTCGATTCAACATGAGAGATACCGTGCTTGCGGATTTCTATAGGAGAGGAACCTGTGGAGTCTGCTTCTTTTTTTTTTTGGATTGTAATGTGTACCATTTGTTAAGTTAGGAGATAGCTCCTCGGTACTATCAAAAAATCTGGTCTTATCAGTATTCTGAACTTTTTCTGGAGCAGTTAGATCCTGCAAGATTGCTTATAGGGAAGATCTATCTGTTGGTCTACGTTTGCATTTTATTTCCCACGATCCTTTTATTGCTCTGGAGCAAATAGATCCTACAAGAGCATTTGTGGGGGAGATCTACCTGCCGGTCCATGATCACCGTTCGGCCTTTTTTGGTTAGTGATACGTAGACAATTGATAAGCAATCCATACGTAATGCTGTGGTCGCGATTGAGAAAAAAAATACTTGTCGAGTCCCCTGAGTCACGCGATATTTTTAGAAGCCAAAAGTCTAGGTTTTATCCAGACATTTTAGAGCTACCTAATCCAGCGTTTAAATGTCAGAGGTTATTGAACCAAGCACAGAGTGGTTGGGACACGTTGGGTTGATTGACCCTAAGGTTCTACTACTAGAGATTTTCTCGAGGCAGAGTTGTGCGCTAGTCTACATTCAGTCTAACACCCTCAGAAAACAAAGGACAAGACGAAAGACAAAAAGGGTGAAGCGGCAATCCTCACAGGATTCCGTAACGTTCTACCGCAAACGAAAGGCGCGAGCCAATGGAAGTCCTCATGACCCCAGAGGCCTTCACCAAAGAAGAGAAAGTGTGATGGATTAGTCTATGACTAGTTAATCGTGGATAGATAAGCGGCAAGCCTGGGATGATTACATGAGACTCCCCCACTGGGGCGTGGAGGTACTTAAGCAGCTAGGAGGGCATTCTGATCCTTTCTCTTTCCGTCCTTCTTCGACAGTTTTATTGATAACCACTTCCTCTCACGCATACATCCACTATCCGTGACGAGTCCATAACAGAAAGACGTGACTGAAACTCAGTGAAGATATAGTCTACGAGATGACCAGCGAGGACACCGCTCATTGCTCAAGCACGAGTCCGCCGCCCTCATCCAGATTGAGTGTTCCTGTTTGCGCGGAACGTCCCCGACGTGGACTCACCTATCAGTCATTGTTGGCTGGGGAGTAGACGATATTCAGATAAAGCCCTTGACGTCCCGGATATCTAAGGCACACCTTCTGCCAAAGTGGCTGGCTGATCGCCACAAACTGGCTGCACCAATTCGCGCTTGGCCTCAAAATTGCACCAGGAATGGGACGCAGAACCCGGACTGGATTGACCAGCCCACCAACACCCTCCAGCGACTGCGGCCAAGCGGGCAAGCAGCGCATCCGTCCATATAACTGCCAGGATAAGAAGACATGTAGCCGCCACCTAGGTAGATGGTACATTTACCGATTACCTCTTTTACCCACGTCCCATCATAATTTCCACGGAATTCACCCAGCGATGGCACCTCAGTCTCGCTACCCCCTGGGGGGAGGTCACATGGAGTAGCAAAGGCAAGCGCAACAGCACGATAGACCATGCGTGGCACTCAGAAGACTTAGAAGTGGAATTCCTGGGAGGCGTCGACCTGGCCGGATCGGACC
>SRPQ01000688.1:0-12128 GCA_018360075.1 Claviceps cyperi
GAAAATATGTGCACGTTCGGCTGGTACGGCCGTCACGTGATGCGGCTCCAGGCACAGCATGGCTTAATTCTCAATAGTAAACATGAATTTCTGGATTATTTACATATGTGCTGAAACCGGTGGCAGTCGGTCAACCATTTCAACGCAAACAACAGCAAATAATTCTATTTCAGGATTTGGAGATGCATTTAAATAGTGCGGCCACGCTCTAGTTACCCTTATCTTTAGATGGTCTTTGGGTTCGCCATTTGGGTATGTACCTGCGTACCTGTCCGTGTAAATATGTATGACGAGTCGACGACTCTCACGTTATCTAATCTCCTCTTATCAGGCTGATCTTACATAATTATATCGAACTGGCCGAACACACGTTATCATGAACCGCAAATCGATCCGAGACGCCCACCCCCGCCAGTTAACTTGCCCGCAGTGCATGCCGCATGCGAACGATAGTTATTTACTGGTATCAAGAGATCCGAGTCCCGACTCTCTTACGCCGCCCGCCCAAGTTATTGACGGTACATAAGCTTATCTCTCTATCATCTCTCGAATCTCTCCAACGCCAAACATGACATGCTAGTCAAGCCATGAATGATCCCGGCGCCCGCTTATCTAGCCGTGTTGGCATCCAAGATGGCCGGACATGTGAAGCTTGGGGTTGAGTTGGATGCGGATGGTTGGACGGCCGCTTGCATGGCATTATAGGGCCATTGTGTATAATGCTTAGCTTATGGTCTCTGAGCATCGGTCGCCTTTATTTTGCTGTCTCAAGTGATAAGAGCGTTCTGGTGCAAGGCCTCTCCTAAGCATCACCACATCTCGTCACGCTGAGCTTGTCTTGGACGCGGGCAAGACACCCCGATTGGCCAACAGCATTCTCGGGATTTCTCCAAGTGCAACTAAACGACTCATCGCCAGCTCTCGTATCAGACAATGTCCTCTCCCGGTCCGGCCCTCAGCCAGGGCTTCGGTTATGGCATTGTTCTTGGCGTAGGATTCGGCTTCGCTCTGTTCATGATCTTCCTCAGCCATGTCCTCAAACGGTTCAACAACGAGGTGCAGACGTCCGAGATGTTCAACACGGCGGGCCGGACGATGAAGTCCGGCATCGTCGCCGCCGCCGTCGTCTCGTCGTGGACATGGGCTGCGACGCTGCTGCAGTCGTCGGGTGTCTGCTACCGATACGGTGTCTCGGGTCCCTTTTGGTACGCATCAGGGGCGACAGTGCAGATCTTACTGTTCGCCACGCTGGCCATCACCCTGAAGAAGAGGGCGCCCAATGCCCATACCTTTCTGGAAGTCATCCGGGCCCGATACGGCGCTCCCGCCCACTTGACATTCATCTGCTTCGGCCTCGTAACCAATATCCTTGTGTCGCTGATGCTGATTGCAGGTGGTGCAGCGACCGTCAATGCCCTAACGGGCGTCCATGCCGTGGCGGCCATTTTTCTCATGCCCATCCCCGTGGTGGCTTATACGTTTGTTGGCGGTCTCAAAGCAACCTTTATCACCGACTACGTGCATGGAGTCGTGCTGTTCGTCATCATCATTACCTTTGCGCTGACGGCGTACGCGACCTCTGATGTACTTGGCAGCCCCTCGGCCGTGTACGATCTATTGGTAGAGGCTGCTCGACGTCATCCCGTCGAAGGCAACCAGGATGGAAGCTATCTCACGATGCGGTCCAGCGGAGGCGCCATCTTCTTTGTCATCAACATTGTGGGCAACTTTGGCACAGTCTTTCTTGACAATGGCTACTACAACAAGGCGATTGCCGCGCACCCTGTCCATGCCTTGCCGGGTTACATCATCGGTGGCCTGGCCTGGTTCGCGATCCCCTGGCTCACAGCGACGACACTCGGCCTTTCAGCCCTGGCTCTTGAGTCGAGTCCTCGCTTTCCCACGTTCCCGGAGCGCATGACCGAGGCCGAAGTCTCGGCCGGCTTGGCCCTTCCGTACGCGGCCGTCGCCCTCCTCGGCAAGGGCGGCGCCGCGGCCACGCTCGTCCTCGTCTTCATGGCCGTCACGTCGGCGTTCAACTCGGAGCTCGTGGCCACGTCCTCCATCTTCACCTACGACATCTACCGGACCTACATCAACCCAGCCGCCAGCGGCAAGCGCCTCATCTACACATCGCACGTCTGCATGGTGGCCTACTCCACCGTCATCTGCTGCATCTCCATCGGCCTCTGGTACAATGGCATCTCCATGGGCTACCTCTACCTGCTCATGGGCGTCCTCATATCCGCAGCCGTCATCCCGGCCACCCTGACCCTGCTCTGGAGCGGCCAGAACCGATGGGCAGCGATCCTGTCGCCCATCCTCGGCACGTCCTGCGCAATCATTGCCTGGCTCGTAACCGCTCACAAAACATGCGGCGAACTCAGCGTCGAGTGCACAGGATCTAACGATCCGATGCTGGCTGGCAACGTGACGGCCCTGCTGTCGCCCGTGGTCTTTGTGCCCTTGTTTTGCTTCATTTTTGGCCTGCAACGGTATGATTGGAAGTCCATGATGCAAATCCGCAAGGCCGACGACCATGACGTGCTGCAGAGCTCGGGTCTTGATGACGAGGCCCAGAGGGAGTTTGAGAGGGAGAGCCAGCAGAATTTTGAGGAGGAGCAGCGCAAGTTGAACAAGGCATTCAAGATTGCTTGCATTATCACAATCTTAATGTATGATCCGTTCCAATATTCACCCAACGTTGCTTCCTTTTTCTTCCCTTTGACTTTATTCCTGTCTACCACGAATTTATATGTACCGCGCGGCAGCTGACCATCCTCTCAAACAGGGCTTTATCCCTCCTAGTTCTTTGGCCCATGCCATTATACGGCTCCGGATACATATTTTCGAAGAAATTTTTCACAGGGTGGGTCGCCGTAGGAATCGCTTGGATCTTTTGCTCCTTCATCGCTGTGGGCCTGTACCCCTTGTGGGAGAGCAGGCAGTCCCTGATCAAGGTGACAAGGCTCTTTGTCACGGGAAAGAGGCCGCAGCCTATCATAGAGGGCGAGCCGCAGGAGCAGGGTTCATCGGAGAGTTCAAGCGGTGCTGCGACGCCGGTTCTGAAAACGGGATTTGTGTCCAAGGTTGGGTAGTTGAAAATAAGTGGATGAGATGGTGTTTCACATGTCGATTATGGATTGTTGTTTGAGCTTGTGTGTAGTGCCGTATGCTGTTGTACGTAACCTAGTCGTGGTAGAGAATGACTGCCCCCCTTGTGCTGATTAAGAAGAGCTGGAGCCGGCATGACGTTAAGTCAACCTGGCCATGTGTGGTCTGGCCACCCATTTCTTTCTCCACGTACCATTCATTATAAGGCCAAACCGCCATGACCATGACAAAACATGCCACTGGCCCGGATGCCGTGCTCCGCCTCGTCGGCAGGCATAAGTCACCAAGCCAAGAATACCCGACTAGAGAGTCTGCTGATCAATCCGACCCATTCAATTGCAAATCGAGAAAAGAGAAAGAAGAAAAAAAGTATCCTGTGACATTGGATTGTCCGAACCGTGGGGCAAATTTTCATTATAGACATGGTGATGCCCCGTACTGGAATCGAACCAGTGATCTTGTCATTACTAGTGACACGCTTTACCACTGAGCCAACGGGGCTTGAAATCATCAGCCGTCGTGATCTTATTATAAGCTATTTCTCTATTGAGAAGCGGTTCGCGACGCGTATGCCTTCGTCAAAGACTCCGCACGGGGCTTTTGAATGGTTCAAAGTAAGCACTGGCTGGTGAGGGCGATGGAGTATCTACAATGTCCAGCAGGTAGTAGAGGCTACATTACATGTTCAAGTCTTTACGCGACAAAGAGCGGTGATACGACTGATGAAGACAATTCAAGAATACATGCGCCGTATGCCCCTTGCAAATCCTCAAAGGATCAGTGCAGCCACAAGCCAACAATGTCGCGATGCGGTCGCGACGCTGGTCGCGAATCATGGCGGCTCCCATCGCCAAGCTCCCAGGAACTGTGAGATCGTACGCTGCACGTGGACCATGCACAATTCCCGAGACTTCTCTTGCAAAACTGAAGCAAGGTACGGCCGCCGGCGACGCGCATAATGATGACCAAAGTCATGTTCCGTGTAATTACCGTGCGACCTGACGACTGGCAGCTGGCCATGCAGACAGAACTTACAGTTGTGGCATTCTCACCATCATGACCATGCGGAACAATGAGGTGCTTCTTTGGCTTTGCTAACAGCTCACATGGTTCCACTTTGGCCGCTTTGTTGGTTTGCACTTGTTTCTCTCCATTCCCGTCAGACACAAATTCCTCTCTACCTAGACTAAAATTTGCCAGTGCACCGCCCCCTGGCTTCTCTGAACAACCCTTCCCTCCGATGCGCATCGATAACTCTGGGCAACGAAGCATCGATCGTGTGGACGCGTAATCTTCCCGCGTGTGCAATCGAAACTGCACCAACATCATCTTCGCAATGTTGCACCCCCTCGCCGAAGCGGAGTTGCGAGGCCAAAGCACCGACGGTATTCCGTTTCGCGCCAAACCTCACCATATCCACCGAACGTGGGCGGGAACATTCTCGTCGTTGCCTCAACTATACATCCAGCCCGAGTCGCTGGCCGAAATCGAAAAAGTGGTGTCGCTCGCCCGGAAATGCCGTGAGCGCATCGTGACCACCGGGTGCGGCCACTCGCCGTCCAACATCACCTGCACGTCGAGCTGGATGGTCAACCTAGACCGGCTAAACAAGATCCTATCTGTTGATCGCGAGTCGGGCGTCGTAGTCATGGAAAGCGGCATACGGCTCTACGCACTATGCGAGGCGCTGGAGAAATACGGACTCGCGATGCCCAACCTGGGCAGCATTAACCAGCAGTCCATCGCCGGTGCCATATCGACAGGAACACACGGAAGCAGCGTGCAGCATGGCCTCATGTCCGAAGACGTACTGGCCCTCAAGGTGACCATGGCTGATGGCACAACCCGCGCGTGCTCCGCCGAGTCAAACCCGGAGCTCTTTCGAGCGGCCTTGCTCTCGCTCGGCGCCCTGGGCATCATCACCGAAGTCACTTTCCGCGCCGTCCCAGCATTCACGCTCAAGTGGACGCAGACGATCGATACCGACTACAAACTGTTCCAATCCTGGCCCGATAAGTTGTGGAACCAGAGCGAGTTCGTGCGCGTCTGGTGGTTTCCCTACACGAGAAGAGCAGTCGTCTGGCAAGCGGCTAAAACCTCAGACGCCCTTCAAGAACCCCGCCGAAGCTACTACGACGGCTTTCTAGGCTACTACGTCTACCACAACCTCCTATACGCGGCCCAGTTCGTCCCGAGCATGCTGCCCTGGATCGAGTGGTTCGTCTTCGGTATGCAGTACGGCTTCGCCAACGGCTCAACCAGTTCAGCCGTCCAACCCAGCCGCAAGGCCCTCTTGATGAACTGCCTCTACTCGCAATTCGTCAACGAATGGGCCATCCCTCTGCACAAGGGGCCCGAAGCCCTCCGTCGACTGAGTTCCTGGCTTAACCACCTCACGCCCGATGACCCAGACTACGTGCCTCACAATATTCCCTTCTCCGCGGAGGGTCTCTACATCCACGCCCCAATGGAAGTCCGCGTCAGCGACACAACCCTCTCGCCATCGAAACCCCGACCCTACCTAGATCCTACCGTTACCGACGGACCGACTCTATATCTCAACGCGACTTTGTACCGGCCCTATTGGCGCGATCCCCCCTGCCGTGATCGCTACTACGAGGCCTTTGAGTGGCTTATGAGAGACATGGGTGGCCGCCCGCACTGGGCCAAGAACTTTGAAGCCTACCGCCCAGATATTGAGACCATGTATGGGGAGAATTTGCTCAAGTACCGCTCTGTTCGTGATGAGGTTGACCCGGAGGGCATGTTTGTTGGGCCGTGGCACCGAGCGCGCGTGCTGGCGGAGATGGAGGAGGGGAAGAGGCTGCCGCTGGAAGAGATTGAGGTTTGTAGACAGCATGACTCAAAGGGGGGTGTGCTTACACGGGGTCTTGTTTGGTGAGGCGCCAGGCAGGGGTATGAAGGGACTGCGATTGGCTGCGCTCGCTCGTAGGGTATCTATAGCGTCGTGTTTTGTTGTAGACTCCAACGTTGAGCTCTTCATTTGCTCGTGGCTTGATGGTCCGTATTCCTTGCTTCGTGCTAGAGTTTCTTCTGCTCTTGTCGTAGGTTCGCGGGGCCCTCCTGCGTACAATTTCTTTCTGAATTCTCCCTTCTTTTTGTACTTGTTTGATATCAAGAGTCGAGGCTTCTTAACACGCACACACCCCGAGACGCGCCAACAAGGTCCGTACATCATATACAAATTGACTTAACTTAGTCCTAACAAGTACGTAAGCTACAAAACCCCCAACAGTGATATCTTTCCTGCGGACTCCCCACCGAACCTCCCTAGGACTACAACTCCCCAAATGAAAACAGAATACACGACCTGAAAAGAAAAGGGCATGCCTCGAATCCTACACGCAGCCACTTCTTCTCAACAAGAAAAAGCCAAGCACGGTTTCGTAGACCACAATGTGCATGGTAATGCGCATCGGTCCCGTCTATCCCCTTCGGTCGACGAATGAAGAGTTGTAAATTAATGTACAAGAACAGGAACCGTCAAGCGAAAAAACAAGGAACAAGCTGAAAAGGGAGTGGTAGTGTGGCACCCTCTATCTTCAGTGATAAACAGCCACCCCTACAAGGTATCATCTCTATTGGCTCGCGCCATCAACAATTCCCCAGCCATGGAACCAATGCTCCCGTCTTACTGAAGCCCTCCAGATTCTCTTCCACGTGTGCCTCCTGAGTCCTTAGCAACTTGACCCTGAATCGCAAACAAATCTCAGCACACCATACCCCAACCCATCCTTTTAGGCCCTTACGCCTGGCCCGCTCGACTCTGCGTCGCACTCGTACGACTTCGCTCATCCTCCTCCTCCATCACATCACTCAACCGCGTCGGATGGTGATGTCTCGGC
This sequence comes from Claviceps cyperi, assembly GCA_018360075.1. Lineage (NCBI taxonomy): Eukaryota > Fungi > Ascomycota > Sordariomycetes > Hypocreales > Clavicipitaceae > Claviceps > Claviceps cyperi. The sequence continues at coordinate 6,981 of SRPQ01000688.1, forward strand.
ACAGTCTCCCACCCAGGAGCCCCATACCCCTGCCCACTATAATCCTGCGGCTCAGAAAACGTTCCCGTCCACTTTCCATCGTCCATGCCAGGCGAGGTGGTAGGCGGCATCGAAGAATCATGACCCTCCCTCGGCCCATCTTTATTCGTCGCGGGCGAATCGCACTCTTCGACTCCTAGATCCGACATCGATGCCCCAGAGGGCGGCGCGGCCATTAGGGGAATCTTTTGTCCTCGGCAGTCGAGAATGTAGTTACCCGTCGCGTCGATGATGTACTCGCCCTCGTCGCGGGGACCGCTCTCTAGGCCGCTAGGTCTGCCAGACTGCGAGGATAGTTCCTGCGGCTGTTCCTGAGACGAAGACTGAGGATGGTAGAAATTGAGGCTGGGAGAGGCGGCAGGTGGTAGTGATGATGCGGCGGGTTGTCCTTGTAGATGCTCTGACCCGAATTTTTGCCCGTATGCTCGCTCGTATGATGCTATTATTGCTGCGTCCCTCGCCGTTGTTTGTCGGCCGCCACCACCACCACCACTACCACCACCACTGCCATGTGCCATTGGAACGACCTGCACTCCTCCAACCATGGTTGGCTTTCCAGACTGCAGAGAAAGCGTCCGATCTCTCTCTTCTTGTTCCCTGCGTCCGAGCTCTTCCCACGCACGTCGGGCCTCATCCTTGGAAATGGTGAGCTCCTTGCGCATCTCAGCAAGCTGCCTCTGAGCCTTTGATGAGCCCCTTTCGTGCTCGACAGCCTCCCGAATCGCGTCATCGCGGTCTCGTCGTTCTCTCTCGAGCGCCTTTTCGAGCATGGCGGTGATTTCTTGATTTCTTTCGAGCTCCGTTCGCGTTTCGAAGAACCATCGCTGGAATTTCCTTTCTGAACTGGCTCGTAGTCGTTGGAGCTCCACTACGGCGTGGAACAGATTGGCGCCAGCTGCTGAAAGGTCGGTCACTTGGCGGGCTAGTTGTTGGCTCAAAGGGTCACGGTTGATGTCATCCTTGTTCTGCTCCAGTTTTCGAATCCAGTAACTAGTCAGGCCCTCCCAATGAGCTGACAAGGTCTCCCAGCGCTCAAACGCATGGGGAAATGAAATGCGAGGTTTGGAGTGTCCCGCAGATATTGTGATGTTTTCCAGAGGAAGCGCGTTGGAACCGGGTCCTTGTTGTTGCTGAGGTCGCGGTCGACCGTCCGAGATATCATAGGTAGGTGATGTTGGTAGCTGCTGCTGGGACGCAGTAGTGCCAAATTGATGCGGCATCTGTTGCTGTTGTCTTGGCGGTGAGGATTGTTTTTGTTGCTGTTGATGGTGACGATGATGATGATGATGCATAGACTGCTTCGCTGTCGATCCGACGGTTGGGTTTCGCGTTGGTTGCACAGTTTCTTGAGCAACCGTCCGTGGGTCTTGGTGCATGTGCTGCTGGCTCGGCCCCGAGCTGGTGCCCTGCCCCGAAGCGACGCCGGCAGACGTACGTTCGGCAGTCCTCCTCCGAGTTTCGTCAAGAAATCGAGCTTCATTTTCTGCTCTGCTCCGTTCTAGAGCAAGTCGTTCAGCTTCTGCTCTCTGTCTCGCCTCTCTGGCGACTCGCTCTTGCATGATTATTCTGGGGCCTCGGATTCCAGACGGTGAGGTCGTGGGAGCGGATCCTGCCGCCGCATAATGAGGTACCGCTGTGCCATGGCCAATCGTACTTGCAGGCATCCCACTGGTAGCAGCCATCAGGTCAGCCATATCGGCAGACTCTTCAATTTCGTCGGGGGTAAACGGGTTTGGAAGCCGAAGAGGTCCTTCGAGGGCGAAGACGATAGCACTATCAATGTTGCTGGAGACCCGGACCAACTGATGCGGCTCACAACGATTCTGAGAGAGGAACGAGCGGGACGCGAGGTCTGAAGGAGTTTCTGTCTCGAACCTTTCGGCTAGATTCTTGGCATCCTCTGCGGCGTATGTCCGGGAATCGTCTTGATTAAGTGAGGCGCTCAGTCCTGTAGTAGGTGAATCTGGACGAGCACAAGCAAACGGAGATGGACCGGCCGCAGCAGCACTGGGTGCGACACCGATCGAGGCAGCAGCAAGAAGCTCTGAAATCTGGACAGGGGAACCTTCAAATATCGGAGTCCGACGAAGCAATCGTGAAATGGAGGAAGCCGGGCTAGAAAGCCTCTCGATAGGGTCTTCTCTCAAAATATCGTGGGGATGAAATAATGTATGCGTCAACAGCCAAAGCAAAGCCGAATGCTGCTGGTGTTGTTCCTTGACGTGAGGCGCGCTAGGGTCGTAGTCGTGGGTCTCGTCAGTGTCGTGAAGAAGAGTCTCAGGCGGCTGGGCCACAATGTCTTCCGAAGCCACGGGGTTCGGGTGTAAAGGAGACAAGATGAATGGCTCACCACCAACGTGACGTTGTAGCGAGCGAGAGGACTAGAGAATGTTGAAGGTTCTGGAATGCGGGAAGGGATACGTCAATTCAACGTGATGTCCTCGTGTGTAGAGACCCAGACGAATTTAGGGCAAGAGAGGCTTGTGAGACAAGAATGAAAGTGCCGACGCAAATCAGCAACGGGGACAGAAGACAAGGTCCAAAGAGATCATCGGGATAGAAATGCGCGTGCATCCGGATAGAGAGGGCGCTGAGGTTGAGCGAGATGCTCGGGAGTACAGCAGGCGGCGCCAAAGGCGACTGTAGGACTGCTACATACGGGTGATGTCAAAATGGTGGTGGCGGGAAGAACTAAGGACCAAGGCGGACGTTGCCACGCGGGGCACTGCGGGACCGAGAGTGTTACATAGGTAGACTGTAGACAGCTGACGGGACCTAGGTACACTAGGTACATACAAAGTACATACATACAGTGGGCCCCGCATAAATAACACAAAACTTCCTCCACTTGATACAGTGCAACGGGTGGTAAGCAAGTTATTAATGCAGTCAATTATTAAGCTTTCATGGTGTTATAGACTCTGCTCAATTACGCATGCTTGACATTTTGAATGGCCCGTTTTCAGAAATGTGAAATGAATAGGTGTGGTGATCCAAAAGGGGTCCGATATGGCGTTGGGCGTTATTTTTCCGGAGGCGCTGTATGTACTTATTTGAAGATGATGCGAAAATTGGGGGGCTGGCAAAAGCCCGATGCCGCCAGAGTATGTACATAATTTCCAGTGCTGCGGGATCAATGCATTGCATGATCTGAATATGCCTTCGGCCGTTGGCGTGGCAGGGATGCCTTTGTTTGATCAAGTGCAAGACTTGGCTTACTGTACCTTGCTTGGGCGTGCGAAATTACAGCTCTACTTTTCTTTTGATGCCACCCGACACAGTACCCACGGTGTAGCTTTCTGACTTTATCACATGGTCTTCCCTTTGATTCTTGCTTTTCATTTCTTCGTTGATTTCATTTTCTTCATCTGCATATCCGTAATTCTGCCAATACTTCTTGAACAAGGTCACTGCATTCCACCGTGTCTGTCTCTTTTCTTCATGCAGTGTCAAACACAACAACCTCGGCCTCGTCCGACCCAATGCTCTCCACATGCAATTTATCGCCAGCAAATACACCCTCGATGAATGCGCCGTCGCCCTCGGAAAGTTCAGCATCTTCTCGCCCGTCCAGCCGAATCTTTGCCTTGCCGCCTTTACACATGCTCAAATGAACAAACACCTTTCTTTTGTTCAGCTGCGTAGCCTTGGCGCCCACGATCCACTCGAACTTGTTCTCGGGCGCAATGATACCTGCCCCCATGACAAAATCGGCATGTATAGGAATCGTATCAGGAATGACAGCTTCCGCGTCTTTCTCCTGCTGAGCGGTTGCGTCCTCGCCGCCTTTGAGTGGACTCAGAATCTTGACAAATTCCTTGCGCTTGTCCTCTTCCTTGAAGTGAAGGGTATGGTAACGAGGTTGCAGTCCCTTTTTCCACGGGACCGCCCAAATCTGCAGAAAGTGCCCAGTTTCCGACTCGTGCTCGTTGAATTCTGAATGTGCGATGCCCGTGCCTCCGGTCGTGAATTGCACATCTCCCCTGTGCATTCGGTAGAACTTGTCCGATTGGCCGCCCTCTTGGCCCTTGGTTAACATGGAGTCGCGATGAGTCAACTCTCCAGAGAGTACGTAAGTGAAAATCTCAAAGTCGCGATGCGGATGCGTGGGAAACCCCGAGTTGGCCTTGATTCGGTCCTCGTTCAAGACTCGCAGCGCGCCGAATTGAGTGAATGCAGGATTGTACCAGTCCGCAAAGGAGAAACTGTGATACGTGTTCAGCCAGCCATGGTCACTGTGGCCCCGGGCTCCGGATCGATGCGGCGTGATCTTGGCCTGATGAAGTACAGACTTGGACATGTTGCCAACTGCCTTGATCATAGACGGGTCTTGCGCCAGTGTTGAATTGAGGCGACTATGAAAGATATTGATGAATCTTTGCGTGATGAGCGTATACTCGGTGCTTGGTAGGACGATGACTAGGATGGAGAATGCAACGACTAAGATTGAAGCCCAGAGCGAGAAGCGCGACATATTAAGTACATTTCCATGGGCCCGACCGAAGAGCAGAGAAGGGCCGTGGGAATGCTCCAGGGCTAGTAGAGCAGATCTTCTACTGATTATCAATCATCCATCAATTCAAAACCATTAGTTTGTCGCAATGGAGGCGATTCGCGGCGGCGCTCCATATTACCAATAGATATAGTTAGTGGGTGTCCTTAGTTAGTGGGTGTCCTTTTTTTCAAAAGATCACACCCGCGTATTCAGATTATGTAGGTACCTTAGAGGTAGGCTCATGCTGGCTGGCCGCTGACCCAAGCACCGAAGTTTCCGATGTGGTTTGGTGACCCACCTCCAGGGATTCTCCGAAGTCCGCACGAAGTCGAGCACTTGATGCAATGCTTACCAAGACGAGTCGAATGATTCACTAGATACACAACTCTCTCCTTTACACGATTTTCTCGGCAACGGTGCACGGACCACGTCCGCCCACTTCTGTTATGATTTGGCTGTGTAACCTGCTGTAGCCCTAACTGTCACGGGCTGAAGCCGTGACGTGAGCTATCACGTGATATATCACGTGACAAGACTGCGGGACCCACAGGGAGAGAGTAAAGTCCGATCAGCATCATGGTGGGAACCGAGGATTGTTCCTTTCTCCCTATCTT
>SRPQ01000689.1:0-12101 GCA_018360075.1 Claviceps cyperi
TCATTTACGACCTCGAACCAGCAGGACGGTAGATGAACAGGCGCCGTCGACGTTGGCGTCGACATCAAATGAAGTGGTGATGCTGAGTGCGGCATTTTCGAGTTGTCCATTCGGGGGTGGACTGCTGTTAGGGCTACAGCAGGTTACACAGCCAAATCATAACAGAAGTGGGCGGACGTGGTTCGTGCACCGTTGCCGAGAAAATTGTGTCAATGAGAGAGTTGGGGTGGCGATAGCAGAAGGCAGCTTGTGGGATTGCAGGGTACCCCGTGCGTGAAAGAAGAAGAGAGAAACAGACAAGATACATAGGTACATACCTACCTACCTGCCAAGCTGAAACGATGAACAAGTCAGACGGAAGCGACGCGTAGAACACCTTAGCGCCTCTCTAACACCTTATATACCTAGGTCGCTTGGGAAGGCTCGATCGGGACCATCCTCGTCCAGCCATGAGGGAACGATGTAAGTGCCACTATCAGCACATTGCAGTGCAGGTACCTAAGTGAGAGCACAAATACGCGGCAAAATCAGACTGTGCGGACATGCACGACGGGAAATTAGGAGGAAGAATGCCGAAGAGCGTCGAACACGTCGAAGCGCCAACATAATGGGGCATCGCCCCGCCCAACTTTGAATCAAGCGGCTATGGATTGAGCGGCAAAGTCTCTCTTTCCAAGAGAACAAGCTAGTTCATGCCTGGCACAGAAGAAAGCTTGTAAGACGTTGATGCTTTGACGCTTTGAGTCCAATCCATGAAGCGGGGGGTCCTCCTTGGTCTGGGCTCACTGGCTGCGACCTCTGACTTGGGGCGGTAACACTACGTATATATATTGAAGGTATAGTTAGGCGAACAGATTTTGGAATCCCCCCCCGATGAGTGTTTTTCTTTGCCTCTTAAGCCTGTGGAATGAGATTGGAGCTACTTGCCTTTGCCAGATGCGTCCTTTCCGCCGGCGACAACCCCCCCGGTACGTCACTTGTTCATCGCGTTCACGGTTCGAGAGAAGTGTGTTCGACAAAAGACGAAGGTTTTGTGAAAACAAGATGTGCTCCCTAGTCGCTTCATACCTCGGGGACTACGGGAACGGTCAAGAGAACCAGAGCAACAGAAGAAAGATTAGAGGGAAAAAGGAACAAGTTCCGAACAACATGGGTATCGGCATCTGGGCACCATCAGAAATCGAAATCACCTGTCCTCTTTCATTTGTTCCTCGATCAAATTTTGCGCAATGATGCCCAAAAGACTCGAAAACGATGACCTTGAATTGAACAGAGTGACCCTCAACAGGTTGATGTTGAACAGGATGATCTTGTACTCAAATCATCCATACACACACCCTTCGCCACCCTAGGTACAAAAGCACTCTTATTCCATGCAATCTGCTTGATTTCCCTGTCGCTCATCATCCAAGTCACACAAAACTGTCTGCAAACATCTCATTTCTACAAGCCCTTCAAGTAATGTCAAGACTTTGAATACAAACGCAGACACTGAGTAATCGTTGCTTGATTCTGCTGCTCTTCACCACTCACTTCTACGAGACCGAACGCGTCGTTTCAAGACGAGAACTTTGAGCACCACGACAAATGAATTTGCTGCTACAACACAATATTCCGCGTCAGAGGAGGGCAAACATGACGCACAAACCTGATCAGCAAGTTAACAAGAAACGTCTAGTCATCTCCAATGGGCAAGACGATGCTCGTTGGGCGAGGCTTACGGCATGGACACGGGAACCCTCCGAGACGGGATGTCACTTGACCCTTCTCCCCTCGGAGCTCAAGCTGCTCATCATGTCTCACCTCAACGCATCGGAGCTTTCTCACCTGGGCCAGACTTCTCAAATCTGGTATCGCTTCGTTATTCCGCAACTTTATACCTGGGACGCCAGTGTGGGTAATTCATTCGCGATCCCGTGGGCGGCTTCCAATGCCGTCGACGAGATATCAACCATAGCCGCGCTTCGCACGTTGAACATCTCTCAACTGCATGGGGGCCAGGTCAACGAAATCCAGCAGAGTTTTCCACGAGAGGTTGAGGGCCTGACGTCTTTTGAAACGTCGACCGCCCTCCATCTAGCCGTCGTCAGGAGGAATTGGCGCATCGCAAACCGACTACTGGAAATGGGAGCACGCCTTGACATCCCTTGCTCAGGCGATCGCTGGTTCTGGTCCGCGGTGGGGTCAGATGTTTATGAACCGTGGGTAAGACTCCGTCTCTTCGGTGCCCTCTTTGAGGGAGAATCCACATTCGGGCCATGGTTTCCTCTTTTCCTGGCCTTTTTCCAGAATGATCTCACTACGGCAAAGGCTCTTATCACCCTAGGAGCGAGCCGTGATGCCATGATATTCACATCGCCAGATGGCACCACGAGTTGCATTTCAATTCTGCACTTTGCGGCTGCTGACACGAGCTTGAACTTGGACGAGTGGCGGTTTTTGTTTGAGGCGTTCCCCGAACACATCGACGAGGTCTGCACCGAAAACAACATCACGCCACTCCAAGCCGCCCTGAGAAGCGGCTGCGTTCAAGGCATGAAAATTTTGGTGCAGAATGGTGCAGACATGGAGGCAAATCATAGTTCCTCGCGGACACCTCTAGTGGAGCTCGTTGATAGACTCCGATTCACCCACCCGCATAGTGCAAGGCTTCAGATGCAGTTGAAGTGTCTTTGGGATTTTGTGGACGTGGGAGCCAATGTCAATCCAGACGGGGACTCTGTATTGGTTCCTGCCATTCTGTACTTTATGAAAAGCCCCGTCAACTACCGGTACGCGAAGTATGTGATCGACTTCCTCCTGGAGCACGGCGCGGATCCCAACAGTATTAGCTACAATGGATTAGACGGAGTGGACCTGTATGAAACAAACGTGATACACGAACTAGTCGCGGCCATTTTGCTCTTGGAAGAAGATGCTCTTGCCATGGAGATACTCAGGACGGTACTGAGCGACTTGTTCGACAGAGGACTGGATGTCACAACACCGGAACCGTGGTTGCCTTCGCCCTTGGCCATGGCCATTCAGAGTCGAAATGCACAGCCAGAATGGCTCTGTAAGATGCTCCATGAGCATGGGGCGACGTTGCACGACCACGAGGCGAACGCGGTCTTCCTTCGCTGGTGTTATACCCCGAGACTCTGGAATGAATACAACGTCTCGGAACTCGTGGGGCAAATTTCGCCTTCAACAGTGGCATTATGCTACAGAGCAGCATTGTCATGCGATATATCCACTCTCTGCGATATGCTCGTACGCATGCCCTTGGCTGCACCGTTGGACCACGGCCGAATGGCCCGATCAGTCTTCCTCTCGGAAAAGAAATGGGCCTGGAGGGCAATGGTCGGATTGGAAGTTCAAGGCGACTCCATTACATGGGACCTCAACAGCGGAGAGAACATGTTGCATCTCACGGTCCGGTTCTTCAACGCTGTACTGGACTACTCGGCCGCGGAAGCAATCGATGACATTTCGGTGTTGATCAGACGGGGCGTGGACATTTTCTCGTCGAACGTTAATGGACACAATCCACTGGAGCTGTTCCGAAACTTGGCTATCGACAAGGCGGGCGCTTCGGACTTGTTGGAGTTCTTGGAGAGCGAGGTGGAACGGGAAAGTGTCCTGCGGGTCCAACAGGAACTCGAGGAGTTAGAAGTACGTGACTGAGCGAGTTGTTGGCTGGCATGCGGGCAAAGGACGAGACATGCTGAGTTCATGGCAAGCGACCAGACTTTTCTCTTTCTACATCATCACCAGAAACGAGACCATCATCGTCGCAAGGCAGCGCCATTTTAGAGATGGACTTGGTTTCAGACTGGAAATCTGCTGGTTGGCGTATCTCGCCTTTGTTTAGGCTTAGAATAGTTCTCTGAAGTATTTGGATGTAACTAACTACTCACTAGTTACGCCTTCTTGCTCAATGCTTGTTCTTTCTTTGCGCTCCGTGCCTGAGCCTGGGTCCAGTGTTGACAACTGGGCAAACAAGAGTTTCAAGGAAGACGTCAATCTACACTTCAGATGTCAATCTTTACTTAATAAGGCAATCACCAAAGGCACACAAAAATGCCACCTCAGCTAGGTAGGTATATACCACCCATACAATCGAAATGATTTGTGACTCCCAATGTCGCAGTTAGGGCTCAGCTACTGTAAGAGCTTGCCGCACATCAGAACAGGAGCCGGCGACAGATGTGTGCACTCTGGCGTCTGAAAAAGACCGTGTCGCTCTTTTTGACTCTAACGACTCGCATTTTTTCACGTCGAAACGGTGTGCCGACCCGGCCACAATGAACTGGGTGGTTGGTGTCTTGCCGGGTTCATAGCGCATATATGTACCTAGGTACCTATGCATAGGCTAGCCGCTATGCTCAAGTTTCAACACAATCCTGGTGTAAAATTAACAAGGGCATCCCAGCCACCGGGTTCATGCGCGCTTCGGTGGTGATGAAGGCCAGAAGGCGTCGCGAACTTGGATCGACTGCTGATTCCGGCCCAGATTGTCGATCGGCTTGTCAAGTGCCTAAAAACGTGCCTTTGCTTCAGCCTTCACTTCAGCCTTCAATGCTTGTTCAGGGAGTTCAGGCGAGGCGACGAGCGAAGTGGAGCCTCCAAGTGGAGCCCCTCTAATTGTCTCGAGGGGACTGTGGCGCTGGCGTTCACGAATTACTGGGAAGGGCCGCGCCGGCGAGCTGGAGTGAAGTGAGCTTGTACTTGCTCCGTCTCGCACTCTCTTTCTTTTTCTTTTTTCCTTTTTTCCTTTTTTGCTCTTTCTTGAATCTCTTTATCTGGTAGTTGTTTTACAAGTGCCGACTTCTAGTGGCTAGGACGCTCTTGGCAGGCGTGCATATGAATGTCGTCGTTATGTCGGTATAGAACCCTGGCAACGAGTCGAGAGGCTACTTCGTACTAGAACAGGTGGCGTAATGCAGACGGCACGATTGGCGGGAGACCCATGTCGGGTTTCGAGTGGCAACCCAACTTGGACACCAAGTTGGAGCTTGTGAGGACTCCGAATGACAATGTCAGGCGGACGAACCCATCGCACGTGCAGCTCCTCTTGGAGACTTGGACAGTATACATAGGTACTTTGTACGTGAATGCAGCATAGTCGTTCGAAGTGAATCAAACTGCCATCCATTGCGGCAATGACTGCTGAGCGGGGCTCAACCCGTCAACGTCATCACCCACCCGCCTGAGTCCGCTTTGTCTTGGCTCCTTTAAACACAAAACACCAGCCAAGGTCCTCTGCGATCCCTCCTTCGCCCACTCTGTCAACCACTCACTCGTCCCGTCTCGTCCCGTCTCGTCCCGTCTCGTTTCACTCGTCTTGCACCACCTCCAGCGTTTGTATCTCCCGCGCGACCGGTTCACACGATTGTCACAGGCATACCATCACCCGTGTCACCCGTCGCTGCGTCACACACCGCCGCAACAATGGGAAGCGAACGCTGGAACCGCGATCGCGTGTACGAGCGAGACCGCTCCGAGGACGACAGAAAATATCCGAGAGGCGGCCGCGTGCGGGAACACTCGGAAGAACGATTTGATCGCCGCCGCTTTCACGACGATGACCTGGCACGCGACCGACGCCATTACGAGGATGACCCACGATATGAGCCGAGACGGGCGCCTGTCCGACAGCCCGAGGTGGACCGTCGAGTCGTCCTGGAGAAAGAGAGAGAGCGAGAACATTACCACGATTCCTCCCCTCGTCGCCCAGCATTCATGCGCCGACAGTCATCGCTTGATACCTATGATCGTCGACCCCTTCGTCCTGTCTTTGATCAGCGTGAAGAGTATCCGCCTCCAGCACGACGCGAGGACATTTACCGAGATGGCTATCGTGCTCCGCCATATACACCTATCCCGCTGCCCAAGGCTCGCGGCTTGCCTCCTCCTGGACGCCGCGAGGATCGCTTCTACGACGACGACTACCGCTCGTCGGACCTGGACTACTATCCCGAAGACGACTTCAAACATATGCCTGAAAGAGTGCGAGAACGAGAAATCATCAGAGAGCGCGACAGACGCGATAGGAGCCGGGAATCCCGAGTCACCAAAGCCCACACACATCACAGCAGCTCCCGCTCTTCGTCCACCAGCCGTTCCAGCAGCAGTTCAGGCACGACTGTTCGCAGCGAGTATCCGAAAAAGGGAAAAACCAAGATTCCTGCGCGGTTGGTCTCAAAACGAGCCCTCATTGACCTCGGTTACCCCTATGTTGAAGAGGTAAGCTAGATCCTAGATGCCGAATCAAATGAGACAGGCTACTCATACTTTCTCCCTTTTTTTGTAGGGAACCACCATCGTGGTCCAAAAAGCACTGGGCCAAGACAACATCGATGAGCTACTCAAACTGAGTGAAGAATACATAAGAGGTCAGTCCATGACACAGCATGTTACACCATGGTGAAGAGGAGGAAAAGCTGGCTAATTCTCTTCTAGCGGACCAAGAAGTGGCTACTGCTCGCTCATCAGCTGGCAATTTGGTCGAGGAGCGGATAGAAGAGAGAAGAACAGAAATTTTTCAAGCGCCAGCCCGTCCACCGCCCCCTGCAACGACTGTCCCACCACCACCTGCCACCGTGATTGTTCCTCCCGCTGCCGCCCCGGCGCCCGTCTATGTGGGCACGGCTCGTCCTGGCGAAACAGTCGAATTTGTTGACCGGACCATCATCCGCGACATATCCCCCTCTCGGTCATCAAGCAGCTGGGACTCGAGCCACTACTCCCGCCGGCGCCACCACCAACATCACTACGACGAAGGAGCCCTTGTTCTAGCACCACGACCTCGATCACGGTCCCGCAGCCGCCGCGACATCCGCTCCGAGATCAAGGCCCTACAGCGCGAACTGGTTCATCGCCCCAAGGGAGAGGTGGAGCGAGAAATCGTACGCACGGAGAGATTGCCCAACGGGGAACTCATCATCTACGAAGAGGAGGTGGAGCGGACGGTTGCTCGGCCAAAGCCTCCCAGGATCGAGAAGGACAAGAAAGGTAGGATGTCCATCAGCATCCCGAAGTATCGATGAAGATAAGGCGCGCACGGTTACTGTTTTTACATCTGTCGAGGGCAGCTTTGCGTCGCTTGTCGGCCTGTGCTGCGAGGGAGCCGATGGCTGACCAGGTGAGCGAATAGGACCGCCGCCAGGCCTTTTGCGAGCGATGCTCGGTACTCTTACGTGAGGAGTCAACTGTTATGGTGGCTGTGAGCCGGTCAGGGGCTAGCACGGGCCAAGATGTGCCAGGAAGGAGGGAAAGAGCAGGCCATGCGGTGCAGGTGTCGCATGGGGGTTTGTGTCAACACCTTTGAGAGGCGGCTGGTAAAAAGGGAGCCATGGGGAGTGAATAATTTGTAGATGGCGTCCCGAAGACTCAGGGGGAGTGTTTGGGGCGGGATGGCATACACGAACAATTATGCGTGGCTGGCCTGTTTGGAACACAAGGCAGCGAAATTGGTGTGATGATTTAGGGCAATTTCCTTGACAAGAGTTGGAAGAATGGATGGTTTACGACTTACGGCCTTGTATATATGTTATGCGGATGGATGTACATGGCATGATATATAACGTTGTTGTAATATGTTGTTTAGAATGTACATACTACATACGTGTTTGGGTCTATTCTATGAATAACATTCATATACCTAACAGAGTCACAATTGTATTCAGCCATTTGGCACAACAATACCCCGCTGTCAAGAACGGGCGTATATACAATACAATCACATGTCTTACATTGTGTCCAGTTACAGTAGTCGCTATTCAACATGTACAAATCACATCTCGCGAGAACCACCCAAGACATATCCCGTCTCCCTCATCTACTACTTACTACTCCTACTCGGTCCTAACCTCTAGCCTATTGACATTCCCCCCCCAACTTGACTTACATAGCCTAAAAGCATCAAATCCGCACCTTCAACAAAGTTCCCTGCCCTTTCACTGCGCAACCGTCTTCGTCTTCGTCTTCGTCTGCCCCCCCACCACAACCGGTCTATTCCCCCCTGCGTACTTCAAATACACCCCCACAAGCACACCCCCCACAGCCAACGCCACAATATTGCCTAAGTTTCAATTCAATCAGTATACCTACATCGTCAAGACTTACGAACTGTGGACTGTGCTTGCTAGGCTGAAGTTCATGAGAAGAAACCTACTGGCGATGAATTTGCCCGCCCCGCCCGTAACCCGCACTACCTGCGTAAGTACTCCCCGCGCCAGATGCACAAGTCCGGAGAGACAGCTCTGCAACGCGTGGAGGATATTCTGCCCAAGGGCTAGGATGGTGGCAAAGATGGAGGAGAGGAGGTTTTGGAGGGAGGTGAAGATGCCGGAGAGGGCCGAGGAGAGGGACATGGTGTGGGATGATTTCTTTTTTTTTTCCGCTCTTTTCGGGTGTAGATTTTCGGTGTGTGTTGGAGAATGGTGATTCTGTGTTGGGTGGTGTTGTTCTAAGGCGATACGAGAATGTGGTTGGAAGGTGGTGTTGTGTTTTTTGTCGGTCGTGCGTGTGTGTGTAATGAAGGGATAAGGTTGAAAGGTTATCTTGTGGGTTGCCATTCTTCTTTAAAATGAGCTTCTCCTAACGAATACATACATGGATGGATTCGTATGCCCTGTTTGTAAAATGATGAAAGGCGCGAGGGCACGTGGGAGAGTGTCATCATGACGTTGTTGAATTGAGCCTTGTCCATGTTTCAAGTTTCGCGACCCGCCTCGACAAGTCGGTGGTGGAAGAAGCGACGTCACTGGCGCAGGGCACGCAGCGAATGTGTATTTGGTACTACATCATACAACAAGATACGAAGAAACAGAACGGATTCATGCTCCATCTCTTCTTCTCTAGTCTATGTCTTCCTGGGCCTCCGCTGGCACAACATACGGGCTTGCGTCCCCCATAGTCCCCATGACATATCTGTTGTGTTGTTAGGTCATCTTTTTCGCAAAACAAGCGTTCTGAGAAAAGCATTTCGGGAGTAGAAAATCAATTTGAACCAACTTTGTGTGACTGCCCCGTGCAGCTAATTGGCCCTTGCTATTGGTAAATGTCACCGTCGTATAGGCCAGTGTTTTGCCAACTACATATACCAGACAGGCGTTAGCTTGCTGAAACAACCATCGGAAAGCAGGAGGCTCAGAAGACGGAAAAGGGAAGACAACGAAACGAAACAGAAACTGAAAGGGCTGATCAAAGCAAAACGTGAGAAAGACAGTTCAAGGCGCAGCAAAAGCAAGCACATCACGCACTCTTGTCGCACGTAGCCGTCCCCTTGAGCAGGTCGCCTGGATTCCCCCCTGGGGCGAGATACGTCACTGCCAGCTTGCACGTCAGTCTCCGGACTACAAGACGTATACTTGCACAAAGCGCAAAGTATGCGGCTGGCGAAACGTATGCAAACACCAAAAGTATATACCATTCAGATCCGTCGACATTCCCGTTGCGAATCGGCCTGTCGAAGCCACGGCCAGAGAACCCGCTAGGTCGACAAGGCTGGCCAGAGTGCCGCCATGGATAGTGTTTAGACGGTTCTGCGAAGAAGTTGGTATTAGCCTCGCGATCGGCAAGTCGCCCCGTTTTCTTTTCTTGTTTGTTTCATTTCATTTTTCTGTGCAGTTTCTTTCTCGTTCTTCTCTTCGTTTCTGCTTTGCAAAGATTTGTAATGTATAGGTACGAGAGGATGCAAGACCTGTTGCTTGCTATTTGAAGGGGCAGAACGTACTGTGTGGTTCTTGTGTATGTCTAGCTCAAAGTTGACCCGGCCGGCCTCCGCGCTCATGATCCTGAACTACGACACGAGGGCCATATTAACCCACTGGTATTTTGTATGTCCATGACAGAGTGGGAATGAATTTCGTGACCTGTAGGGAATAAAGGACAGTGCATACGTTGTTTGAACCGAGCAATCTGTATTTTGGCTTTCGTTACTTATTTGTTCATTTCTGTTTGTGTTATACAGTGTTTCTGCCCGAATGAAGTGAGCTGCGCAAACTGCATCTTTTGCTGCCCATACGAGTCAAATGACCAGAGGTCACCGATAAGATAGCGCATCTAGATGAACCTTGACATAGAACGCGGTCTACGAGGTTTACTATTCCAGAAACTTTTACGAATGAGTCAAAGATCAGGACTCTGTTGTGTTTGAGAAACCCTCCAAAGCTATTAGATCTGATCTGCGAGACCTCTTCAAAAAGAAACGGGACATGACCATTGGGTTCAAGGTACACGCGCGGGTATTTCTGAAGTGATCTCACACATCGGGCCTAATAGCTCTGGGGGGTGTTTCCTCAACTACCGCATGGCCCTCATCCCACAATGTCTGTCTATGCAGAAGTTATAAGAGAGGTAGTGAGACCTTATGGACCGCCTTGGCTGGAAGCTTCTATGCGAGGTCTCATCAGATATGCCACCTTATCAGTGACCTCTGGTGTTCCACTGGTGAGCAACGAACCTCGGCTCCAGGCCTGACTGGGCCATGAAGGACTTCAACACCTGGGGCAGCATTAGCAACGCAGGGGTGGAGGTCAAAGTTAGAGCCTGTCTGGTGAGTCACGAACGGCTTTAGTAAAGGCTGTTGGAGGCAGTCTCTTGGCCATCCTTGTCTTGGAGAGAGGAATTGAGCCGTGATGTGAGGTTGCGAATGGGTTGAAGATGCAAAGTGTCCGGTGAAACGGGCCAAGTCAAGCAGACAGTTCGCCCCACTTCGCACCTTAAGGTACCTTACCTACCTACCTATACCTACCTAGGAGGTAGGTAGGTAGGTATCTATACAGTCTTATAAAGCTCCACTTCCACAGCGGCGGAGGTTACGGCGCCCGACAGGGATACCCAGAGTCTTCGGCCAATGCGGTGGCAGCCAATGAGCGTGCGTGATATTGTCGGATATGTACAAGGATGTGGCGCTATGGCCAAGCTTAGCCGAGATGACACATGTGACGGTGACATTCACATAAGTATGTATGTATCTTCTAGAGGCCAAGAGCCCAATTTTTGTATATACATACTTAGACAAGACAAGCACACGTCAGTGACAAGAGAAGAACAAGCATTGCTCGAGTCAATATACACCTCATTTGCTCCCCCCAATAGGAGGATGGGCACTCAAGTTGTTGCTGAGCCAAGTAGCAGGGGGTGAGCCAAATCAGGTAGAAAACTGCCTAATTTCTCACCGAACCTTAACAGTTGAGCATTCAAGTAAAATGGGGAGTCCGGAGAGACTAGAATAGGTAGCAAAGCTGAAGGGTCCCGCTGCCGCGGATTCACGTGACCACACTTGACGGTGATATGCTTGGCGCCAAAGATACGTCTAGCTAGGCAAAACTGAAGGGTCTCTCCGTACATATCTACCTGCCTTATGTACCCTTCCACTGCTCAGACTTCCCGTCTTCTTGCCTTCGGCGAACCCTCCGGGGGCGCTGCTGCGGGTTGTCCTCGCTGCGCTCGCATCGTCAAGACTCACAAACTGTTGCTATCAATGACAGATCTCTCGCTCAAGACAACGACTTCGCTCCGTATACCAGCTCTATCAAAATTAGACTAAATATACAGAACACTTGAAACACGCGTCTCCCACACCCGTACCAATCGTTATAGAAATGTAGCCATCGAGTCAAAGCTCGTCCCATTTCCGACAACATGCTGCAACGTACTGTGACACGAGTTGAAGTTGCCGTCCCAGATAAGCAACCCACGGCTCAGGGACTTCCAAGTTTCAATTCATCAACCTCATCTGCATCTGCCGGTAGATGAGCCTGGCGCCATACGGCATCCAATCGAGGGGGATCCCTCTCTGGTGTGACCTTGCCACAAATGAACTGATGATCGATAGGAGCATCGAGCATGATTCCGTTCAGCGTCTTGACGCGCGAGACAGCCACATAAGACAGCCCAGGTGAGAAGTCTTTGGCAGAGACGTCGACAACGGCTCGTTTCTCGCTGCTACCTGAGGAAATCGCCCGACCACCTTGTTCTAGATTGTGCCGTGCCGCCTTGGTGGTAAAAACCGCCAATGCCCTTACTGGAGGTGTTGGAAAAAACAGGGTAAGCAAATAAAGATTCAATGCATGCATGCGTAACCAAAGTAAATTCTCGTGTCTGTTCTT
>SRPQ01000069.1:0-56963 GCA_018360075.1 Claviceps cyperi
TTTTGGCTATGAACGGCGACGAACCACCCCGCGACCTCATGCCCGAAGCCGACACCAGTCTCGACAACTCCACGTCGAACGCATCTTCGAGTCAAGCACAGCTCAGGCGCAGACGTAGCCACGGCGTCATTACACCCCATGCCTGTACAGAATGTCGGAAGAAGCGCGTAAAAGTGAGTTCTCATACTTCATACTGTCTCCTCTCTTCATTCCCTTCGCGATTATCCCTACCATCGCCCACTCGTATCCATCTTGTCGGAGACATCTGGCAACGCAAAAATATGATTCCCTCTGCGTTCAAGGACCAGGTATCGCCATCAGGTCAGCGATTAACACCCCCCCAGTGTGACGGAAAACTTGCTTGCAGCCGCTGCAAGTCCTACAACATCGAATGCATCTACAGTGCACCCTTGATTCGAACCAAAAGTTCCCTGCGCGCAGAGATCGAACAGCTACGGCGACGGGAAGACTCGGTCAGCCGCGTCATGGCAGCGCTGGGAGGCCGTGCCGAAGTCTCCGACCAGATCATGATGCATCTCCGGAACGGCCACTCCGTCGAACAGGTATCGCGCTGGTTAGACGAGCCAACGCAAAACGATACGCTGCCCGAGCCTCAGCCTTCTGGCGATACCCCTCGAGCCCAACAATCTCGAAATGCGTCTCCGAGTTCATCTTCGCCTCCGTTGCTTTCTCCCCACGAAATTCACTCAACGCTCCACGACGGAAGTTCCGTTCATTCGGCTCTCCATGGCGAAGGCTCCATTCTCTGGCCGTCCAGCGAGCCGGCGTCCGAAGTGACGGCGTCCTGGACACGGATAACCAGCGACACAGGCCTGGTGCGGCATCTTCTCGCGCTCTACTTTTGCTGGGAGCACCCTACGTTTTCGTTACTGAGCAGAGAGCACTACCTGCGGGATTTCCATGACGGGAAAACGAGGTACTGCTCTGCATTTCTTACCAATACGCTGCTGGCTTTGGCGTCGCGGCTATCTGGTCGGCCTGAGTTGCGGACCGAGGCAGGCCCCCTAGCAGGGCAACAGTTTTTCCAGGAGTGCCAGCGGTTGTATCTGGATGAGACGGATCATCATCGCCTGACGACCGTGCAGGCGCTGGGTATCATGTCCTTGCGGGAAGTGAGCTGTGGTCATATTTCTGCGAGCAAGTACTATGCCGGACAGTGCATGCGTCTGGCGCTTGAGATGGGCTTGCATGAGCTTCAAAGTCAAGATACTCGGGACGAAGAAGAGATGCAGGACCGGAAGGTCAAGCTGGCCACCTTTTGGGGTGCGTTTGCACTCAACAAGTTGGTTTGACGTCTTTTTTCTCCTTCTTTTCGTTTTACCCCTTTTGCCTTTTTTTCTTTTTTTTTGCAAGCCTTGGTCCATCACGATTTCGGATTCACACATCCCCTCGGTTGCACAATGCATGATGGTGGAGGTAGTAATGACTTGTCATTTTCCCAGCGCGCTCTCCTTCGCAGGATCTCTGCCGAGGACATCCTCGATGCCGTGCCTGCCCATCAAGCTGCCAACAATAGAGGCCCTGGAGGCATATCCTTGGATTCCCTATACCGATGACGGTCAGCCCTGAGTAATTCCTCTCCCTATATAGGTGCACACTTCTTTGGACGGAAGAATACCCATGGCAGTGCAGTGTACTAATAGCTTACCGCGACAGACGTACCACTCGGGCTGCGGTACCAACAGCCCTCTAACGAACGGTCCGTTTTCGCCCTTTTCTGCCAGCTAAGCGAACTTGCTCACCAGTCCGTGTACTTGAATCACGATCATAGCAAGCAGCTTACCGCGAAGACTCTGCTGCACCATTACACAAAGTATCTGCTTTGGTACGATAGCCTGCCAGAGGCGTTACGGCTGGGCCAGAATTTTACGCCACATGTGTTGTTTGCCCAGTTAGTTCAGACTGGCCTAAGTTTTTCATTCATCTTCGTTGCCGTTTTGTTGGATTTGGCGTATTGCAGAGCGCCTCGCCTGTCCCTTGTGTTGAGTCTCTAACCTCGGTGTATGTTCCTAGTATGTACTACCATTTCGCCATCGTCATGCTCTTCTGGCCTGTCGCGGAATACGAAATCATCGGAACCGAGTTGTCCCCTAAGCACATCTGCACTGAGGCCGCAGACGCCATCGTAGCTCTTCTCAACTCCTACGCCAGTCTCTATACGCTGGGTAGAACACCTTCGCTGACGCCATACCTGACCTTGACAGCGGCGGTTGTGCATCTCGCCGCCTCCATCAACTTCACATATCATGCTACGAATACGATAAATGGCCAATATGCGGACTTGACTTTTCCTGGAAGACGCGACAGCAGCAGCAGTGGCAGCAGTAGCAACGGTGGGTCTTTCAGCACCCTGAGGGCAGATGTGGCCGTGTTGGAGAATATGACGCAGAGTCATCATCTGGCGCGCAAGGCCCTGGGCGTACTCGCGATGCTGTTCGAAAAATGGAACGTTGACATCGAGATAACGGCTGCCCGCGTTTCGCTGCAGGACTGCATAGACTTATGCTGGCCTTATAATTGGACACATCAGCGAGGGCCGCCGCTTGGGTTCGGCAGCGAGCATCTCGACTGGGAGATGAACGAGCATGGAAAGGAGGAACAGGTCCGTATCACGGAGATAACTGCAGAAAGCTTGCAGCATCCGTTGTTTGTACCGTTGCTGGAGTTCAGAAAGTACGGGGGTTTGACGGATGAGGCTCTTGATCGGGCTGGCTTTAGCCATCTGCCCTAAGTCTTACAAGAACGGTGTGTCATTCCGGATCCCGTGTGATCTGGCGGAGAGATTCGTTGCGGTCGCAGGAGTCGGCTGATTTACTGAATGCTAAGCCTAGGCAAAGAGGCTCACCTGTCCAGGCCCTCTCAGAGTAGGTTTTCCAGCTGTACTCTGTAGTGGTCTATCCATCGCGTCTATCCCCAAGCATTATCCTTAACTCATGTAAAGAGTCTGGGCTGGATTCCAGGCCGCTCAGCTTCAGTGGTTGCCAAGCAAGTTGGGAGCTGCATGTTGTCTGCGATACCAACACCTGCTCTCCCATCACCCATCACATAAAATTGCCCTCCTCGTCTACTACTATAATCAACTCATTGACTTCTGTTCTTCGATCTCTTCGACTCTCCCATTCCAACGCCCATCAGAAAACACAACCTCAGCGCTGCCCCAACATACACCCACGGCACGTTGCCCCAAAGTCCGATATTCCACCCCAAAACGTCGTAGTAGATGCTCAGACCAAGCCCCTTCAGAGAGTGCAGATGCCCGAGATCCGCAATTAGCAACATGCCCAAAACAGTTCTCCAGACCCTCATATCCCACGTGGATCGCAACACGAGGGCCTCGTTCAGGGCAAACAGCAGATGCATGTTTGCAAGCAGCGACATGGCCACCGAGGTGCTGAGCGGCAGCACGGCCGAAGCTGTATCGCCAGTAAGGGGGGCAGGGGCGGATTGTGCACCGAGATATCGGAGATAGGTGGCTTGGTGGAAATGGGCGAAGAAAGCGCCGACGAGGGCGGACATGGGTTCGATGAGGAGGAAGAAGATGCGGTATATGAAGGGGAGGCGGAAGGCGATTTGTTGTTGGGGCGCCATGGTAGCGAACGAAGAGCAGTAGCTTGCTCGTGGAAAGATCCCTAGAGATAGATGGATCGATTACAAAGGAGCAAAGATGAAAGACGATGTTGAGGTTGAAAGCGTCAATGAATCTTCGAGTGGAGCCGCCGCACAAAGCTTTGCTGGCTGCTTATTGTCTCTCCTTTGTCTCTTCTCGTGACGTACCCACATGTCCAGCAATCCTGGCCTCAACATATGCATGTATGCATGTACATTTGTAGGTATGAATGTATGAATTCGTAGCTGCGAACTTCATCGTCCGGCCATCAGCTCGTTTTAGCATTCTAGTCTTTGCCCCCTCCTCGGAGTCGCCGATTCCTTGGCGATGCGCCGTTCGGTCAGCCGCGAGCTGTAGAACACGGACTGCCCGTCACGGCTAAGGAGTTATGTACATACCTAAGGTACCTAGAGTAGAAGATTGGGCGACAAGGCCCCACCGAGACCACAAATAGCAACATGGAAGCATTGGATCAACAGGGATAGACCTTCCCGAGCCGCGTGATGCGTGATGCACCTCTCACCGACATGAAAAAAGAGGCCGCATTCGTCTGTTGGTCTGAAGAATGTTCTGAACATAGGACGGTTTTCATTTCATACATCCAAGGATGAAAAAAAATTGATGTTGCAAGGCGGCGCACTTGGCGCATTTGCCTCGGTTAGCCCCGCCTTGACGGAGTCCACGATTGGCTCGAGCTGGGTCTGGTCTGTGGCGGTTGTGTTGCTACATGCGCCCTAGACATCGGGAAAAAGCGTCACTGGTGGCACGCGACATGGAGACAGCCAATCTTGGTCCACCCGACCGCCTTTCTGCATCTCCAACGCCAATTTCATCCCATTGTCGGGCTCGCCTTGCGACTCGGAATTCAAGACGGCTTTCGCAATCATTTTTCTCATTCCAGACTCTCAATTTGTTATTTCTTTGTGTACGACATTCTTCTAAGCCCTCGTCTGCGAAGCTGAACGTACGGAGCAGGAAATTCCAGGCCCCGTTCGTGTACGAACTCCTTCATCAGCGTCTCGCCAGCGGCCACGACCTGCGCCGCCTCTTGCTCCAGCACCATTTCTGTCCGATGCCCCTCTATGCGTTATTTTGAGCTGAGGATTGAATCACAAGTTGGCAAAAAAATTGCCGCGGGCGCCCAAGTCTTCTCGCAGAGCTTCCGATTTTTGCCTTTCGGCAAACCCGGTGTACTTGGTCGCATGTTCACGTTGCGCCGTGTCGTCCGGACTCGACCCTCTCGACCGCCATTTCAACCACGCGCAAACCCTGTCTCGCTTGTCGCCGATGGACTTTTTGCGATACATGCTGCGGATATTCTATCTAACTTATAAAGCCTTCTTATTAACCCGCTAGCCACGAGACTTAGACTTTGCCAAACGCCACAACCCGAGTTAGCTCGGTCGGTCCCTAGCCTTGGGTCGTCATTTCATTTCGCGGTCCCTCCGAGGCGGCCTTCATCACTTGCGCATTCTTTTATCTCGCATCAGCCAGCCAGTCTTTCAATTTTTTTTTCTCATTGTGCAGTACAGAGACGTGAGCTCTGTTTACCTGATATGGTACGTGTGGCAAATGACTATGATGCAGCTTCCACCTAACACCCTTTTTTTCTTGCAGATAGATTTGCCAACCCTGATCTTCATTCGCCGGCAAATTCTTCGATTGGATATTCTGCAATTTCTTTTGACGACAGCAACGAGATCGGAACGAAGAAACAAGGCGAAATGGCACGTAAATTTATTCCTGTGATGGAATGGGCCATGGCTCATCACAGCGTTGTGTTCGACGATGAATATGATCCGGCAAAGCCGTCTCGCACTGCTCGCAGAAGAGGCTCTCGATCGTCACAACCTGCACCGCAAGAGCAACGATTTCGGAGTCTGAGCTTGTCGTTGCCGTGGAAGAAGCCGAAGCATTCCATGTACGGCCACGATGATTCCCGCAGCCTGGCCCAGCACATGCGCGACATGGCTATGGATGATACCCGCGAACTTGGTTCGACGGGACACCCTGGCGGACAAAGCAGTAGCCATAGAGGACATCACACTCCCCACGGATCTGTCAAGGGCATGATCCGCCGGGCATCCATGTCACTCAAGGGCTTCGTCCACCGAAGGCCGTCTTTGGCTATGGACTACACTATTCAAGAGCAAAACTCTCATGATGAAAGGCCCACGACCTCATATGGCTCATGGAGCAGTCAACTCAAACATGGTACCAGCATTCATCACTTTGGTCCACAGTCCGACCAGGACACGCAGCATTTTGGTGCGCATCGCCGGCACTTTCCCGCCCCGGGTCTAGGAGACGAGCCTCCCGTCATCCCACGACACACTGGAGCTGCCGCAAAGGCATCGGCAGCCATGCAGAACGAGTTCCTCGCGAGGCAACGTTGGCTGAACGCTGCTTCAAGCGAAGACGGATACGACGGAGAAAGCGGGATTGGCATCGCCGTGACCCAATCGCCCATCAATTATGAAAGCGCAGACTACGACAGCATCTTTGTGCAGGACCCTAACATCAGCCGCATAGACTTTATCTCCTTGCTTCCTACAGAACTGGCTATCAACATCCTGTCCTATCTGGACGCTGCTGCGCTGGCAAAGTCGAGCTGTGTTTCTCAGCAGTGGTACAACAACACCCTCAACTCGCATATATGGCGCGAGTCGTGTCTGAGGGAGATGACGACTACCTATGCCATGAGCCGACCTGTACAGCCCGACACTGGGCTTGGCATCCCCAAGATTCATCCTTCGGTCGACTGGAAGAAGGTCTATCAGACTACGATGGAGCTGAGCCGGCGCTGGAAAGAGGGCAAGGCTCAAGCCGTGTATTTGAACGGACACACGGACAGTATATATTGTCTGCAATTCGACGAGTATGTTAGAAGAGCAAACGAACAAACTCCATCACGTACTGTTCATATCGTTCTGTGCTTGCTAACGCTATATGTGCCCGCAGATTCAAGATTGTCTCGGGATCTCGTGATCAAACTATCCGTATCTGGGACATGCAAACACTAGAATGCAGACTAGTCATCGGACCTCCTGGGGTCATCAACGGCAGCCACCTACTCCAAGATGCTAGCGGGAACGAGATGCACTACGCCATTGGCTCTACCAACGATGGCCGGGCGCCGTCAATGCCAAGGACAGTGTCGTTTTCTGAGTACCACCAGGCTTCCATCCTATGCCTACAATACGACAACGAGATTCTCGTCACCGGCTCATCCGACGCCACCTGCATCGTACACGACGTCAAAGCAGGCTACAAGCCTCTTCGCCGCCTCCGGCACCACGCCGCCGCAGTACTGGATCTAGCTTTTGACAAGAAGCACATCGTCACCTGCAGCAAAGACAGCAGCATCTGCGTCTGGGACCGCGAGACCGGCGCCCTCCTCCGCCAACTCCGCGGCCACGCCGGCCCAGTAAACGCCGTACAAATGCGCGGTAACACCATCGTCTCTTGCTCTGGAGATCTCAAAGTCAAGCTCTGGAACATCGACACCGGGAAAAACATTCGCGAATTCTCCGGCCACACTAAAGGTCTTGCGTGCTCGCAATTCTCCGAGGACGGTCGCTTCGTCGTCTCAGCCGGCAATGACAAGATGATTCGAATCTGGGATGCTAATACGGGGGAGTGTCTGCGCGAGATGAAGGCACATCAGGACCTGGTGCGCAGCTTGCATATTGACAGTGTGAGCGGGCGTCTCATCAGCGGGAGCTACGATAGCGATATCAAGGTGTGGGATATGGAGACAGGGAGGCAATTGCTGGATTTTCCGAGCTGGCATGCAAGTTGGGTCCTGAGTGCGAAGAGTGATTACCGACGCATTGTGAGTACGGGGCAGGATCCGAAGATTTTGATAATGGATTTTGGGGCCCATGTTGAGGGGGTGGAGGAGCTGAAGAGTAATATGGTCGGTTGAGGGCGCAGAATCTTAGGGCTGGCTGTGGGACTGCTTACGCCGTGAAGGGGTTGCGTGCGAGCAGTTATGCCAGATTAGCCGTGCGAGGAGCAGTGCATCGAGGGGGAGACCCAAAAGCCTCTTCTTTGCATTGAGCGACCATACGACGTTATACGAAGTTTTTTTTTTGCTTTTCTTCGAGTCTTTTGGGTTTGCCTAGCGTTTGGGTCGATGGACACCTCGGGGAGCGGTTTTTTTTTTTTTTTTTAACCTGCCTTGGGAATTGGGATGTTGTCCACTGCTTGGACTCTGTTTACATACCGCATTCTGCATCTTGGTGTCGCGAATTTTGGTGGAGGCACTGATGCGAGATTTAGCATGTTTGCCTCATTTGCATTGTTATCCGGCAGGCATGTACGTCTTTTTTTTTCTTTCTCGTTCCTTTCTTCTTGTCTTCATTTTACATTTCACAACGCCTATTCATCTTTCTTTCTTTTTGTTCACCTAGACGCTCTCTCGTGAGCTTCTTTTGAGAGACAATGGAGAGGAGCCTGCATCTTAGACTCAGACGGTAGAGGTCGAATTTAGGAATCTTGGACCGGACAGCAATAAGTTCAAAGGTCCTGGATTTGAATTAACTTTTTTTGGGAAAGAGGAGAAAGTACACGTGTGTTGGCCATGCATAAGCACGCTTGGTATATCCTAGACTGGTGATTCATGCGTGGTGTAGAGGTCGTTCCTCGTGCGCGGAGAAGATACATGTCCTATTTACGGCATAATAGCCTAGAGACAGGTATACTGGTCGAGTCGATGGAAATCTCACCACCGCACTGGGCCAACCCGTCCATCAGATTCACAGCTCATGTACTTAAGTCTTAGGCAAGACTTCGCGTCTTTTTTTCCTGCGGACTAGCCCGACTGCAATACATAGCCAGCTGGACTACTGAGCAGACTGCATGCTTTAGTAACGGAAACTTATATGTCCAAGACGACTCGCATTCGCATGCATGACGCGACACAACCACATGAACACGATACATCATACGGTGTGTAAGTTCAGGCCTCAGAGCAAGGATCAAACTTCAAAGACTTGCGTTACGTATTTACGCAGGAGGGTAACCTTCAACATTGTCTATCTCTCGGTTCTGAACTTCTGACTCCTGAGGGTAGCATGCCTAGGTACGAGTGCGCAAAACCACAGCAAAGCTTTTTAAAAATGAAGAGAACAAGTTAACTAAGCTAATCTTGGTTACAAAAAGATACTATCTATTTTGACCACTTTGCCTAGGCACAGGAGCCGCGGAGAATGTGGGTGGTTGCGAGTGATGATAGTAGACTGGCTGTTGTGTCGGTCCAGGAGCCTCGGAGAATGTGGTTTGTTGCGAAGAGGGATTCGCGTAATGCTGCCAAGGTGTGTGCTGCCCTACAGGAGCCGCATGCGGTGCCAGCTGTGAGGCCTGAAATGCCTCAAATGAGTCTATAGCCTTTGACATACTGGCTTCAAGTCTTTTGAGTTGCCTACCCAGAGCCCCTTCTGCTTGTTTTCCTCTTCTCGTCTGCGAGGATGTCGCTGAAGATGCTGCCCTTTTTCGATGGGTCTCAACCTCACGGACAAGCG
The DNA here is from genome assembly GCA_018360075.1 of Claviceps cyperi. NCBI lineage: Eukaryota > Fungi > Ascomycota > Sordariomycetes > Hypocreales > Clavicipitaceae > Claviceps > Claviceps cyperi. The sequence goes on from SRPQ01000069.1 coordinate 9,154, forward strand.
CGGTGATCGCATTATCGTCCTTCTCGTCAACGCTTAGTATCCTGCCTGATGAAGCTATGGATTGGCGTGCAGGCTTCGACTCGTTAGCTACTATACGTGTTTGACTTCCCACAGCATCAGGATCCGGTTCGCGATATGCGTTAAGAAGGGCCTCCTCCTCTGGCTAAAGTTTGCCTTGTCAGTGAAATCATGAGCTATAACGCGGAAAACATCACATCAAACATACCGTCGAGGCTTTGAGCCACCAATGAGGATGAACGTCTTCCATCATCAACAGCTTCTCACTATCAATTGTATTGATGATGTTGTGTGAACAGGGGAGACCAAATTGTGCATTGAACAGCCCAGTACATGGACTAGTTGCACGTTGTGTTCGTGCTCTTCCTTTGATGGACTTCAAGGCAAACTCAATCTGTTCAACGATAAGCTCCATGTCTTTCTTGCTGACACGTAGCACAAGGTTCTGAATTACGGGAATATTATCCCAAGACATCATGCGGCGATGAAACTGCTTGCCAAAAGCGATTCCAAGTCGATCTTTGCGGTCTTGGGTCATATTCCAGATTGCTTTCTGGAGCTCGTAAAGGTCAACAAACGCGTGCTTCAGGTTTGCGTTGAGATCGTGATGCAAACTCTCTACACGAGAAGTTTTGGTGATACCGAAATTGCGATTTCTCTTGAGCGCATAATCGGCAAAATGACGTCGCCACTGCACATACGTTTTTCTGAGGTAAGATATGATCGCTAAACACAGGAGTTAGTAAGAGATAACGATGGCATTAGATAGAGCTAGCACTTGCATGTCTGTTCAGGAAACGCGAGTTCAATTTTGTCCCAATTGCTCAAGAACTCATCCTCATCTGGAGCTCTCATAACAGCAAGCCGAGTGTCGAGAATGCCGTCAGCGGTTCGAGGAAACGAGCTAGAAGGCGTTGATTCTAATGCCCGTACGGTCATCTCGCCGACCTGTTCTTCTTGCTGTTCTCCTTCCACAGAGTTTTCTTGAGAGATGCCATGCTCGACTTCGTCACCTCCCTCTGTGTGTTCTTGAACGGAGCTAGACTCGACTCCGCCATCTCCCTCTGTGTGGTCGCGTTGCTTTTGTTTTCCTGCCTTTTTAGCCCGCTTGCCCTCGACGATCTTACAGCCCTCAAGACTTCCGATCCACTTCTTCTTGATGTTGAGGACAATGTTCTTCATGATGTACCAGGTGCAGATCTGCTGTTGTGATTGTGGGAAAATGTTTTTTTAGAGACGTCCTTAACGTGGATTCAAAATCAGTGATTATAATTTATGACCTCGGATCTCCGGATTCCGGCCATTTCTTGGGCGCTGCGTAATTCCCCTAGAAATCACGTGTAGGCGGCTGTGTCCTCACGGGAGGCAAGACCAAACCCAACGCTAAAATTTGTCGACATTGCTGTAACGCTCATGACTTGCATCAATGGCATTTTGAAGCGGTTGACTTTGTAGGTGTTGTCCATTATCAACACGTCAGTGTCCATTTTCCAACGCTTCACGCAATCTTTGTAGGTCCAAAACACACGCCAGATCTTTCCTGTGTCGGGGTTTCTATCAACCGCATGGTAAAAAACGTCTTCACTTTCAGAGAGCAAAGTCACAAAATCTTGAGTAGATTTCCATGCCGGAGATCAGAATTTCAAAATGTTCTCCACGTATCTGATCGGCATTGGGCAATTTGTTTTGCCGTTAACTTGGCACCTTTTGACTTCGTTTCGACGAGAGAAAGTAGTCTCTCGAGACCGAACTGCTTCTGGCTTCGCGACCGCAATGTGGCTGAGCTAAGAAGGCACTCAATCGCATCATGATTGTGTGAGGGTTTCACGATTTTCAGGTGATGCATGTTATTACTATTCTATGCGTGCCTTGAAGGGGCAATCTGATTTGTGTGTAGAAGTTGTATATTTGTATTTGCCTTCTTTTTTCGGCTATTCGCTGTAGGGTCCAGCCTGGCGGCATAGAAATGTCATGTTTTTCATGGTTCGAGTGCCGGGAATGAAAGAATGGCTCCCTTTCACGCAGACGAACCTCTACAGGCGTTGATGGTCTTCAAGTGCTGATAGGGCTTCTTCACCGGACACGTATCCCCCCTCAGTTGAGGCTATCGGCTGTAGGTAGTTGGTCATTGTTGTTTTACGTGAGTCCCGGGACTGAACGCGCGGCGCACGAAAACTTGGAAGAGCACGTTGTGTCTGGTCGTAGGTGAAACAGCAAAGAGTATGTCAACGCGTACTTATCAGGAGGCGCGGTTGTGGAAGTAAGGGAAGAAGGGCAAAGGCGCTGAGACCACGCAGTGCAGAGTTTCTGAACGCGTCGCGCATTGGAGTGACCGACCACGTGACGTGTCTTGCAATCGGCAAAATTAAAGGTGATGAGCCATTCTCAACATCATGGGCGCAAACCTACAAGTCGAGCATACAAAATCAATCGGGCAGAAGGTCGTGCGTGCGAACTTGCGAAGCTGGATGCACACGCGAGAAGCAGTTTAGAAATCCGTCAGACTACTGAATTGGAAGAAGTATCTATGCATATTGAGAATTAAGCCATGCTGAGTGCTGGGAGTCGCATCACGTGACGGCCGTACCAGCCGAACGTGCACATATTTTCACTTTCCCACTTCTCGGGTAATCTAGCTCTTTAGTCAAATATACACCACCATTATGCCCCCCAAATTGCTCAACAATGCATACAATATTGCACGTTGGCGCATGAAATGGGAAAGTCAATCAAGCAGAGTATCGACTGAAGTACCTCCACATTCAAAACGAAAAAGTGGAACCTCGTCCCTTTTGGGACGACCATGTCGTGCAGTTGTGCCACTTGGGGAATGTCACGGATGGAGGAATCTACAAATCTCCGTAGGATCTGGGATCTGGGATGGGGTTCCATATCGGGGGCCTTAGCCGCTTTGGGTGGAGTTGCTGAGCGAGGCCGGGCTGAAGGGGGTAGGTATTCTATGCGAGATTGATCATCGACGGGCTGGGGGAGGAAGGGGAGTGCTGAAAAGATTGATGGATTGATTAGCATGTCAGATGAGCAGATGATCGTTGACTCGATGGATCAATGTGCAAATGGGCCGATGTGGTGGATTGAATTACGTACCTACTGAGAGCCAGGTGACAGGTGTGGGTAGTGTAGTGTAACGATCGTGTTATTCTCAGTTCTGGAGTGTATCGCTTTACGTATGAAGGCAGCTATGTACCTAATGTAATGATGTAGGTGTCCACGATCTGGGGACGTGTGTACACTGTACACAGTGTGACAGTATCTCCCAGGGAACTATTCTGGGATAGCATGGAAGCCGCAACGCCGCGCGATGGAGCAGGCAAGTGGGAAAGGAGAATAGCATTCGCAGCCGATGGTCAACAGACGGGCCCTCGTGTATGTGAGTGATATACTTCTACTTCATACACTTCGGTCGTCGCTAGACTGTAGTAGCAACATAAGCTGCTGTCCCCACTCATGCTGCAGCACACAAAACTCGTAAGTTTACCTACCTACGTTCGACGTACGTGTTAAAGAAGAAAAAAAAAAAAAAAGACAGTGAGACATAGAAAAGAAACAGGATCCCATCAAGTTTACAACACATTCGAAGACAGTCGAGAGCGTGAGAGACTGACATGACGGCATCAGCCATATTCCACCCCCAACTCATGTGCGTGGTGAACACTGGATGGCATATAACTGCTGCAAGCATCTGCCATACCAAACTATTAATTCAGCTCTGACAATGGGTTTACGTATGGTATCCGCAGGGATGAATTGATAGTCTGGTATGACAGACGTCTGATGAACCGTTGCCGCACACACGGCATATGGATGCATTAGGGTATGTGCGCCATGTGACCACGTGACCCTCACTTGAGCGATACCTGGATTTAACGATGGCTCTGGGGCATATGTATTGAGTAGAATCGTTATATCGAGGTTTTACATATGTATGTACATATACCCTCGGAATCGTGGATCGTGGCGTTGTGTCTGGTCTGATTGTTTCGCTTCGCGCCGGCCGGCTACCCGCGCAGCCGCGCTGGCTGCTCTCCTTGGAATTTTCCGATTTATCCGGGGGCTCCAAGAACAAACAAGTCCATCAGGAGTCCGGACTGAGGAAGCTGTCCCGCCCCCCACGTCCTACTCCCTGTTACGGAGAGGTACGTACACATGTGTGTTGCCGGCCGGCGCGAAGCCAAACAATCCTGTCCTGCCCTTGTTGATTTGCTGGCGTTCTGAAACTCGATGCACAAACAACTTTGCTACAGCTTTGAGCATTGCGATGTCAAAAATACATGCACGCGCCTTGTAAGTTGTATGTATCATGGCCTTGACCCGCTGAAACATGAGACGAAGAAACAAAAGGCCAATCTTCTCTTCCCTTGGGTAGTAGGCTGTGTGGGAGCCAAGAAACGACGTAGATGAGTACAGTGCGCATTGTGAGGTGTTGAAACAAGTCGTCACCAACTAACGTTTTGGATTCCGTCGACGCCAGGCCAGCAAGAAGTCGACACGCCACCGAAGAACATCAGACCAAGTCTGAAGAGGCCCATCATGTGTTGATCCCAAATCGGAGGGAGTGCCCGCTGGGCAAGGTCAAGGACTAATCGGCGGCATTGAAATAGGGAATCGAGAGGCGACGCTTGCGAGTGGGCCTCCCCAGAAATCCGGATGATGTGTCGGGTGTCTGATGCGTGGTGCACTGGTGATGGTCGCGAGAGGAGTTCTGGCGAAGTCACGAGTTCTCTCCGTTGATTGGAGCTCATAAGGCAAGTGGCGCAACCAGTGTCCAGGAATAGCTCCACTTCTTCCACCAGGTATCGAGTCTTCGGCCCTCCTCCGGCCACTTACTCATTTAGGGAGCACATATGTACCCCCTTTCTCCGAATTCCTGCTTCACCTCTTTTCACATCCAGATACCTACTCATCTGCTCCGGCGCTATTCTGTCTATTCATTCTGCCCACTCCAGACGACCGGGCCATTCTCCATGTTGAGACTAGCATCTGTACAGCCTTGAACTCCCCACAACCTGATCACAAGATCCCGTTCTGTCGAAGCTGTCTGCATGAGCTCGCTTCACTGCGGCAGTCAAACTCCTTAATTTGCGAGTAGGTTGTCCAGCTGGAACGCGAAGCTGCCAGTGCCCGGACCCACCTTTTCTGAGGAAAGCCTGGGGGGTACCTGAGGAACCCGTGGACTCTGGACTCCTGGAGGGCTGGGACTGGGCAGTGGGAGCAAGCAAAATACGTCCATTTCCGTGGCCAGTCCAGTGGGGGTTAAGCAGCAGCAGCGAGACGGCAAACAAGCGCCTGACCGCCAACTTGACGGTGCCTCAACCTTCTACGCCTCACTGCTTCACTTCTTCTCTGCCTCTCAGCCTGTTAATTTCACAGTGTCCCTGGCCATGGCTGGATGTGATGGAACAGACTGGTTGGGCGTCAGCGCGGCCAATGGAGGACTTTCGTTGCCGCCGCCACAGGGGCTATCTGTGCAGTCAGAGTCGTCCGAACAGTCAGGCACAGGTACGACCCCACACAGATGTAATGCGACGTGCAAGTTCAACAAGTGCCTGCGTCTCAGTGGTCTAAAGTTAGCGCGTCGCGCAACAGTCGAGGTACGTGTTAGCTACATATTGTGCAGCATGGGGAAAGCATGGGAGACTTGAGAACATGGGGAGCGTGGCGGAACATGACGGAGCAGTGAAGAGCATGGCAGGACAGTAAGAGAGCACATGCCCTTCCAACGTCCAAGGGTACATACAGTACCTGCCAGGCTGCCAACCTCGGATGCGGCGACCCCGAAACAAACAGAAACGAGAGATCCTGGAGCCCAAGCTGTCTGGGCATGTTCTGTCTGGGTTGGCGGGCTGTTGGCGCTCAAGTCTTCTTGTCTTGTCTTGTCTGAACGATACCGCCACGCACAGTGCTGCTGAGCGCGGACTGAGGCGCCGGCTCACTCTGTCTTCACACCGAGTACACAACAGCGTGTTTGCACGCAAGAGCCACCCATCATTCCTTCCTTGTCTTGATCTGGTCACTACTTTCTGTGTTCCTGCATCTTGCGCTATCTTTTTCTCTGGTTCAGACTCGCTTTTTTCTTACTTTTTTCTTCTCTTTTCCCTACTTTCTCTTGACGTCCGATCTAAGCCGTTCCCTCTGCTCTCTTCTTGCCATCAGTGCAAGCACAACGCGTGACACTCGCTTCTTCGAATCGCTTCTTCTTATTTCGCAACGTCGACGACTCCTCGTCCTGGGTTTTCTTCGTCGCAAACTGCCTTGACAGCTTTGACAGCTTTTTCTTGGCATTCCCATTGAATTCTACTGAGACGGTACGTCTCCCACGCTATATGCCACGCTCCTCGTTTATATCGTTCATCAGCAATTGCGCGCTTATTTCTCCCCTACCGATATTCTATAAGCATTCGCGAATCACGAGATATTGTCGAAAGATGAGCGCAGTCAGAGCAAGTTGGCTCGCACATGCGTTGGCTCGCTACGTTGGCAAACTCTGTTGAACCAGTTTCTGATGTTGTTGCAATATGGAACATATTTTGGAGGCATATTGAACATGCACAATCCAAGTGGGCCTTCTGCAGCGCGGTTCGCATCGTCTCACCCCTGCTATCCTTATAGTCACATGTGGATGAAGCTGGACTGTTAGTATGCAACCCTTGAAGTCAAGGCTGCGGAAAGAGAAGAGTTAGACTTCACCTGACTCCTTCTCGATCTTGCTACATTCACTCCCAACCTCTTTCTAGGCACCCCTCCACCACTTTGCTTTATTTTTTCGAACTCTGGAGGATGCAGAAGGGCCGGATGTGTCCCACCAACTTGAATCCATCTATGATGCTATCGAGAATTCTGTCCAGTCACAGTTTGAGTGCCTCATCATCACCATGAGTCTGGAGAGGCAACCTTTTTCTGGTTTTCATCTGATTTTATGCATGTTCAAATCACCTCACATTGAGAAAAGTCATGATTATATAAAGGGCTGTTGCCGCCTGCGAAGTTATCATCTCCCACTTACACAGGCACAGCCAGTCCTGCATAGGCTTTCTATCATCTCATTTCTTGAAGCTTCTTTTCTCTTTCTCTCAACAGATTTTCGAGTTGCTTTGCCCTGACACGGTTCGTAATTCAGTGAAGTCTCGAACTCTCGTAAGGATTTACGGCATCACAAGTGTTGGGGTGCCCAAATACTTGCTTATAAACGAAACGTTGCGACTTGTCGGATCATATTTTGCTAACTACGCATGTCCAATTTGCCAACAGAAACCCATCTTAATCGATACTCGACCACCAACTCGGCATAAATCGTCTCGCAGCAGCTGCTTCATCTTGATGATGGGCCTCTCAACGATTGTCTCGGCATCGCTTTTGGCGCTGCGCCTGTTCTCGCTGCCGATATCGGCAGCACCAGGCCCAGTTGCCCAGCATAGTGGCAGCTCCCAGGCTGTTGCCACCAGCTCTAACTGGTGGATGAGCAACATCCCAAGGCAAGGCCAGGTTGCCTTCGGCGCCGCAAACTACAAGGTCTACCGCAATGTCAAAGACTATGGTGCCAAGGGAGACGGAAGCACCGACGACACTGTGGCCATCAACAACGCCATCACGGATATGCAGCGCTGCGGCAAGGGCTGCGACTCGAGCACCGTCACTCCTGCTATCGTCTATTTCCCTCCTGGCACTTATGTCGTTTCCAAGCCCATCATCCAATACTACTACACCCAGCTTGTGGGCGACGCCGTTACTGTGCCCACGATCAAAGCCGCCGCGAACTTCATTGGGATTGCCGTCATCGACTCCGACCCTTACGAAACCGATGGTAGAAACTGGTACACAAATCAGAACAACTTCTTTCGGCAGGTCCGCAATTTCAAGATTGATTTGACCGGGTTGCCCATGTCAACAGGCACGGGAATCCACTGGCAGGTTGCTCAAGCGACGTCGTTGCAAAACATTGTCTTCAACATGGTTCAGGACCGGTCCAGCGCCAACAAGCAGCAGGGTATTTTTATGGACAATGGTTCTGGTGGCTTCATGACGGATCTCACCTTCAACGGCGGCAGCATCGGCGCCTTCCTCGGTAACCAACAGTTCACCACGCGCAATCTCATATTCAACAACTGCAACACTGCCATTTATATGAACTGGAACTGGGTATGGACCTTCCACGGTATTTCCATCACCAACTGCGACGTTGGTATCAACATGGCCAATGGTGGCAACCTCCAGACTGTTGGCTCTATCGTGGTTGCGGATAGCACCATCTCCAATACACCTGTCGGGATCATCACCACGTACAATCCCAACCAGGCTGGCACCAACGGCACTCTTATCATTGACAACGTGGATATGACTAAGAACGTCCCGGTAGCTGTTCAAAACGGGGCCAACAAGCAGACCATTCTTGCCGGCAACGCGCTTGTCAGCTCTTGGAGTCAAGGACGGTCTTACAATGGCGCTACCGGAAAAGCTTCCCAAGGTCCTCGTAAAATCATCTCAAAGCCCGGTGCTCTGACTGGTAGAAACGGAAATATCGTCACACGCAGCAAGCCTCAATACGAAACCATTCCTGCCGCCAAGTTTGTCTCGGTCAAGTCCAAGGGTGCCAAGGGTGATGGCAAGACAGATGACACCGCAGCCATTCAAGCCATTTTCGACAGCATTGGTTCGGACCAGATCGTTTACTTTGACCACGGTGCCTATGTCATTACCGACACCGTCAAGGTGCCCAAGAACATCAAGGTTGTTGGCGAGATTTGGCCCCTTATCATGGCTGGCGGCAACAAGAACTTCAAGGACATGGCGAACCCCAAGCCGGTCTTCCAGATCGGCCAGCCTGGCGATGTTGGCAATGTCGAGATGCAAGATCTCATGTTTGAAACTCAAGGGCCTCAGCCCGGTGCCATTCTCATGGAGTTCAATGTTGCTGGCCAGTCCAAGGGCTCTGCAGGTCTATGGGATGTCCACTTCCGCATCGGAGGCTCCGCCGGAACGCAACTCCAGTCGGACAGGTGCAGCAAGACGCCGAAGGCGCTTACCCAGCCCAACGCACAGTGCATCGGTGCCTTCATGCTTTTGCATGTCACCAAGTCGGCCAGCGCGTACTTCGAGAACAACTGGTTCTGGGTTGCCGATCACGAGCTTGATCTCAGCGATCACAACCAAATTAACATCTACAATGGGCGCGGCGTCTTGATTGAGAGCACAAAGGGTGTTTGGCTCTGGGGAACATCCTCGGAACACAATCAGCTCTACAACTACCAGATCACGAATGCTCAGAATGTCTACATGGCTCTTATCCAGACGGAAACTGCCTACATGCAAGGCAACCCGGACGCCAGGGTCCCCTTCACAACCAACTCCAAGTTCTCGGACCCCAGCTTCGCCAAGTGTACTGGCACTAAGTGCGCCCGAACATGGGGTCTTCGCGTTCAGAACTCGAGCAATGTTTTCGCCTATGGCGGTGGCTTGTACAGCTTCTTCGATAACTACGCACAGCAGTGTGTCAGCGCCAACAACTGCCAGGACCAAATGATTTCGATTGAGCAGTCCCATGTTGTCTTGTTTGGCATCAGCACCAAGTCGAGTATCACCATGGTGACCCTGGATGGTCAGTTGACGGCCAAGGATGCCGACAATCGCAACAACTTTTGCGCAGCCATTGCCGCCTTTGAGTCATCATAGAATGGTGACGATGAGGTGCAGCCACTACCGACGCAGCAGGCGCCTCCGGAGAGCTCGATCTCGATTTCAACCTCTCACGAATTAGACACGAAAACAATTATTTCTTTCACTACCGTTGATGGTCCAGTCCAAACACACGCGTCGACAAAGACGATGCACAAGACGGTGACATTTAGCAGGCAGCAACCTTCGCCTCCATCGCCGTTGTCCTGTAGCTCGTCCGTTTCGACCGTGACGCGGACTACGACCATTTTTGTCATTGCCACCACGTTGTTTCACTGAATATTGTAGAAAAAGAAATTTTGGTACATATCTATAAGGGCCAGGTGTCCGGTAAAAAGGGAGAGTCACAATTTTGATAATTGTCTGTTTCTACATGGCCGCCAGGTGTGTCATGGCGTGCGTGCGCACAGCCAAGTTTGGGGAGGACGTGGTGAGCTGGGGGGTGAGCAATGGCATAACGAAATGCATGCGCACCCTTGGGTGTGCTTGATGTGCCTAGAATATAGCTTTATACAATATACACGTCCTTGCTGCCTACTATCGTGTAAGAATGCCGTGGCTGTGGTGCTTGGCGGTGCTTGGATGTTTGGGTGCTTGGGGGCTGGATGCCTTGGCGAGACTTGGCCGTGTGTGATTCTAGATTTTCCCGTGCTCACTACTCAGGAGACGTCACGTACTCTCGACTTGAAAGGCAATAGGTAGTACATAGGACAGGATCGAAATGTGGCGCGGCTCTGTACCATGCATCATCATGCTTGACGCTCGCCTAAAGTTCGCCTCAACGTGGTGGTGGAAACACCAAGCCATGACGGCTCGGCGCAGATCAGACATGACGTTTGGCTATCAGCTAGAGCCTAGGAAGGATTGGTCTTTCCTATTTTCGCCAACCAGTTGATGCCAAGGTGGGTTGTTTACACATGAATTGAGATATAGCGAGCTGTCGACGCTGAGTAGGAGATACCGAGCGTGCGCACGCTGACTATTGACTGAGATTTTTTTTTCAGCGTGCTGTTCAGATCTGTCAAACATACGGAAGGGTTGAGCCCAGCTTTGTTTCTCTTACTCTTATCGTGGCGTTATCCCTTTGCGCAGATTTCTATCCTGCGATCGCAAGAGGAGACAAACTGAAAGACCAGTAACGTGTGAGATTCAAATAGGGCAGACGGAGGCCTAATCCCCAAAAAGGTATCGGGTAGGTACTCCAAATGTCAGGAGTCGTGACGTGAATCGCGATGGTCATGGCCACAGACACGCCAGCAGAATTTATGGACCGAATTGAAGTTGTAACTTGAGACATGACTCATATTCCTCTATCAGTTTGATGAGTACTTCTGATGTATGTATTCAGCGAGAGAGCTCGTGGACGGGCCTCTATTCCGTGAACAAAGAGAGGCGATGCAAGGCTCTGAACATCTCCGCATAAACTACCTACATACCAGGTATGTAATCACACCTCAAGGTTTCCTTCACATTCACGCACCTTTCAACATGAAACCCTCGGAAGTATATGTACCATCATGCGCTACAAATTACAATACATATGTATGTACATGTGTATCAGATGAGCCTGTCTCGAACGCATTCCAACCGCTCGGATTAACGCTACCTCCCCAAGAATGCTTGACCTTCAGCATCATGGCACGCCTTTCTGGCTTGTGGAGTTTGCTCCATTCCTCCCATGTGGTACGGCTTGAGTTTATAGGTATCTACCTAGTACCCTGCCGGTCATGTGTGTATGCTCTGTGTTTTTTCCTGCTAGAATTGAGTGTGTCAGAATCAATAAACACACCATACAAGAAGGGACGCTGCATGCGTAGCCACAATTTACAAATATGTTTGGTCATCTGCCATGCATTCAATCCTCATTATGTACCTCTTATCTTCCAACTCTTCAGGCGTCAAGGATCCTCGCCCACAAAACAAACATGCTCATCATCTAACAACATTCATCCTCAGACCTGAATCCATCTCATCACCCCCAACCCAACATCTCCAACGCCCCCCTCGCCTCTCCCGCCGTCATCCCCGTCACCCCCAACTGCCTCACCTGCGTCCCCCCCTTCAACCTCTGCAACCCATACGCCAACTTCCAACTCTCCCGCTCACTCATCACAAACATATACCGTTTCCCCTCCTGATCCCGAATCGTCGCCCGCAAAACATGCAAACCCTTTTGTTTCCACCCCTCCGACACCGCCGACAACGACGTGCTGTTCCGAAGCGTCGCATCACATAACCCCAGCCGACAGCACTCCTTGCACGTACGCAGCATATCACCCAGATATGCATCCGCCTCTTCCCCCGTCAGGATTTTATTCCCCCCGTTCCGATCTCCACCGGCTTTTCGCGCCGCCGTCGCCATCTTGAAGAGCAGATGCGGTGCGCTCTTCGGTGCACCACCAGACGCGGTCGCGGAAGCTGAGTTCAAGCAGTGCGGCGGACACCACACTTCTGCGAGTTTAAGTGTCCAGGCCTTGACGTCCCATTCCCGCTGGGGGACTCCCCGGACGTCATCGTCTATGAAGAGTCCCTCGGTCGTGATGCGCAGGATGAGGCCGTCGGTGACGGAGCCAACACCCGAGACGAGTTGGCTGGCCGGTGTTTTGGCGTACTCGTTCATGAAGAGATATACGGCCTGGATGACGATCTTGTCGGGGTCTTTGGTTGTGTACGGCCCGCGGCTGCCGCGTACGGAGGGTGGGGGCGATGTTCGGGATGTGGTCTGGGATTGTGCCCATGATGTGTCGGAGCCGGTTAGAGAGGACATGGAGGTTTGCCGACGGTGGGTTCGTTTCGGGTCGTCGTATGGTCGGAAGGAGTAGGTGCTGTCGGAGGGGGCGGTGCTGACGAAGCTGCGGGTTGTTGGGTTTGGGGGCCGTTTCTCGGGACTGGGTGGCTTTTTGGTAGGGGATGAGGGATTTGATTTTGCTTGCGACGGTGGTCGATCGTTGGGCCACATGCTTGTCTTTTCGCCGACGCTGGAAAAGGCATATGTGCTGCCGACTCGGGTTCCATTGCCGCCGGCGGTGGGCGTGGAGGGCGCAGTGGTCGCGGCGGCGGCGGCGGCCTCTTTTCTCTTCTCTTCCTCTTTGGCCTTTTCCTCCCTCTCCCGGCGCAGCTTCTCCATCAACTCTTTCCGCCGTTGTTCTGCTTGCTCTTTCAGCTTTTTGTCGTGGGCCTCTTTTTCTTTGAGCTGTTTCTCCTTTTCTCGTTCCTGGCGTTCTTTTGCTTCCTTGGCTCGCAACTCGGCGAGTCGTTTCACGGCTTCTTCCCTACGTTTCTGCTCAGCCTCTTTCAACTTTCTCTCCTCTTCCCTCTTCCTGGTCTCTTCTCTCGCTTTCTCCCAGGCGCCTCTGGGGGTAGGTGACTTCGGTGTGGTCGGCTGTGGATTTGGGCGTTGTGACGACGTCTTTGGCTTCTCTTCTTGCGTCGGTTCCGTGGTGAGGGGCGGGGAAGTCGGTGGCGGCGGTTGTGGTTGGGGAGGAGAAGGAGAAGTCGGCGGCGGTTGTGGTGTTGGCGGTGGAGGTTGCGGAGGTGCAGTCGCGGGTGGTGGTGTTTGATGAGGCCGAGTCTGTGGAGGTGGTCCTCCTCCAGCTCCAGCCCCATGAGGAGGAGGACTGGCATGGGGTGGTGGTCGAGGAGGCGGTCCTGCGTGAGGCTGTCCTCCGGGAGACGACGGACCAGAGGCTGAGTCTCCGAATCCGCCTGGAGTATATCCCGCTCCTCCTCCTGCACCGCTGTAGGAGCTCTGGTAATGACCTGAGCTTGACGGACCATCATGTTGAGTCCTTCCCAAGGCCCAAGCACCAAAACCCACCCCGATTATGAGGAGAGTAATGCCCATGTTCCCCAGGCCCTGGAAGCTGTCCCACCAAGCACGAAAGGCGGGAGCCATGCTCTGGAATACGGCAACCAATATCAAGGCTGATGCGAATCCGGCAATGAAACTGTTCACATTGGGCTTCAAAGACGGCAAGTAGAGGAAACCCGATCCAGCTGAATGCTGCGGTATGACGAAGATGTCATACTTGCCTGGTGGCAAGCCAGACGACGACCTCGGCGCCGAGCCATGCGGCGGAGGCGGCGGCGGAGGTGCATCACTCATGTCGCCAGCTCTGAAGGTCCCCCAACTTGCTTGTGTCGACGGGATGTGAAGCTACAGGGCGAGTCGAGATGGCGACCTGAGGACAATGTCGGGTTACAGGGGTATGAGGAAAGCCATCAGGACACGACGTCCAAGGACGGAGATGGCAAGTGGAAGAGCTGGTCAAGTCAGCACATGGCGATGACGAGCGCACCGAGAAGCGATGGTGTTTAGGAGCAACGCACCAGACCGAAGAGGCCAAAGACGTACCTATGCGGCGGCCAAGGATAAAACGGCCGAGGTTATCGAAGAAATGAGAAACTGATCACACTGGGCTCCGGAGCAAAGATGCAAGGCAAGAGGACAAACCGAGACAGCGGACAGCGGACGGCGGACAAGGTAGGATCAAGACACGAGGTTCGCAATGCCAAGATTCAAGAACAAACGAGCTACACAGGCTTGATGAACAGAGCACAAGAACGCAAAACTGCCAAACTGCAACTTGGGTGGCTGGTAGGTAATTTGGTGGCCCGAGTCGAGGTAAGTTCCCAATGATTGCTCCGTGGTTGGAAACTTCCCTCAATCGACGCTCAGGAGTCAGGGCCATTTCAGTGCGTTATTACCTACGGAGAGGTACCTATGTGTGTGTACAGTGGATTTCCCGACCCTCTGCGGTTGGTCCCGCCGCAAGTCAGAGCCGCTGCCAAGGAGCGAATCCGCAGATCGGTCCATCGTGATTGGAGAAGCGGAGCGAGCCCAACTCACTTTTTGCCCTGTTGCTGGACGGAGAAATTATGCAGGAAGACTTTGCATGAACACAACGGGGAACCTACAATTGTGCTTTGCACTGCTGCCAATCGTGTTTTCAATCATTGCTACGTACCTACCTACATACACACATGCTGCTGTCATTCTATGCACCATCATTCTACCAAATACGCCACCAAGCCTGCTACCGACACAGAGCGTGAAGATGGATACCAAATGAAAACACCAAACAAATCGCAAGCGATACAGTGTACGAGGGGGGTTTACTTGAGTCAACCCGCCCGTCTCCAAGTGTCTCGCCTCCTTCCAAGAGTCAACAGTGATTCACTTTTCATTTTCCCCTGTTCTGTGTTGTCCCAGCAACGCTGTACACGTGCCAAACGCCCCACCGAGTGACACAACGTTCAGCGCCTGGATGGGGCTGTCCAGTGTCCCCTGTCTTTGCATCATGCGAATCCACTCAATGACCCCGATGGCTCGATGTACCTATACACGGACCTAGGTACCTAGGTACATTAGCTACATAGCAAAGTACGAATGGAGATAGTTGCAAGAAAACAGACAAGAAGCACACCATCACAGCCCCAAAAGAAAGCCACAAGACAAGTCAACGCAGGTATCCAGCCGCAATTTTCTTGATTCCATCCATGCACGCGATACCTACTCTGTCGCCCTCACTGCCCAATCCCAAACACACACACCACAACACCCACCAACCACACCAACCCCTCCGTCGCCCTCGTCCCCATCCAGACTATCCAAACCACAGCCTCCAACAAAAGAAGGATACTCTGCACCATAAGTGTCGCAAAACCTAGTCACAGCTTCTTGATCCGGTTATTCGCCACATCCAACTTCCGATGCACCCTATCCACATCCTCATCTAACTGAGCCAGCATCTCCGTCTGGGCATCTACCTCGCTCTTAATCTGCAATCCCATCTCTTTCTGCCGCCGAATAATCACCGTTAATTGATCGAGATTCATATCCTGATCCGCGAGCTCCTTCTTCTGTAGCAAGAGGATGCCCTCATTGTCGAGCTGCCTAGTCTTGGCAGTTTCCGGGAGCGGGGCGCCGAGCACTCGCCCTGCTGGACGACCACCCTTCAAGAGTGCTGCTTTTTCCGCTGTCATGGCACTCGAGTTGAACGTGACGGAGGAGGACGAGGAGTGTGCGCCGTTCGCCCCGCGGGTAGTGCTGCTGCTGTGGTCGACAGAGGAGCTGGGTATGCTGTTGGATAGCTTATCGAGGGCCTCTCGCTCCATGCGTGCCGTGGAGACGAGATCTCTCCGACGACGCAGTTCCCCTTCTCCGAGCCGATTCGCGTCCTGCATCTTTCGGAGGCCGTCACTGAGTGCGCTGACGAGAGTTCCTGCCTTGAGGAGTACCTTTCTTGCTGCGGATGCTGCTTCCGCTGCGGCGGTATTATTCCCGCTATCGGATGCGGCGTCTCGTCGCGCGAGATGCTGTCTTGCTTCGTTGACGCCGTGTTTGAATTCTCTGTACATGTCTAGCCAGGTCTGGGGATCTGCTGCGCCTGTGGCCGCTGGCCGGACCATGCCCGATGCTGAGACGGCAGAGTTATTGGCGCTTGAGGAGCTGGGAAGGTTGAGGAAGGTTCTCCAGGCAGATGTGTCGCGCCATCGTCGGTCGGGTGTTTCTGCTATTGTTCGTAGATATCTTTCCAGGCCTATTTGTCTTTCGTGCGTCAGGTTGGCGGAGCGGACTGTCGATTTGAGCCAGTGCTTGCCGGGAAGGGGCTCTGGCGGCGGTGAGCCAACCTGTTCCAAAAGGGTGCTGTGTAGTGTAGCGAATTCCGAGTATCGTTTTTGGACGACAAATGACCGGAGAGGTAACCGTAGAGTAATATTGTATAGCGTGTAGGGTTTGGATGAGCCTTCGTCTGAGATGCTCGTAGAGGGTATGCCAATCTCGGGCGGCGGGGCCATTGAGACGGGTTGGTTGGTCGCTGTGAGGTTTGTGTTTATTCGTCGTTTGCTTTGGCCTTGATACAGGGTATTCAGAGACGAATGTACCGATATAGCCTTCTGAGTCCGAACAAGAATTGTTCCGAACGGCGATTGCGCACCGCAGGCTTCGGCAGGACAATGATGCCGCTGTTCGTCTTTGGAGTATAATGAACCGATGAACCAATCGGTCGAGCAAGCCACTCAATGCGTTTTGGATCTTTTTACTGCTGTTGAATATAACGTGGGAGGTTCAAGAGTCTCGAAAGCGTATGATCGTACCGAAGGTATATTTGAAGCGTCAAAGTCGAAGCGTTGCTGCTGAGGCAATGATGATGATGATGGCCAAATGACGACTGGACGGCCCAAACAGGGACCAAGTACCTCGGATGGACCCACTCTTTGTTAGGTCGCATGAGGCGCTTGGGCCGCCAAGGTTGGCTGGACGAGCAGAAAGGGTGGAAACTGGAGTCCGGACATCACGGTTGTTGCACAAAAGAATGGGCGCAGCCGTCTGGCCACTCTGATGTGCTTTGTTTACCCCTATATACCCTGCGACACACCCCCTAGCTAACAGTGCGATAGGACTTAATACCCTGCGACAACGGTGAATTAAATTGTCAGGCGGCTTGCGAGGGTTGGCACGCGACGACATGTCTTGATCAATGCATGGGCAAGGAGTCAACCGCCAGAAACGATCGCTCAAAGGCAAGGTCATGCTAAGTCTCGGAGGTCTGTATTTCCAGTATTAATGTTATTACGGTAGCTATGTAGTTGTGGTCGGGGCACAAGGCAAAAGAGGCGTTTTGTGAATCACTCGTCGTTAACGCATTCACATGAACATGGCCAATCTTTTCGCTTTCTCACTGAAATTGACACATCAGCTGTATTTGTATTCTGTAAACAAAGAGAGATCTGAACTAAGAAGGTATCTCCGGTCTTCTATACAGACGGCACGGCCTTCACTGCCCCAGACGGAGATAATCATGTAAGATTCATGGATTGCCCAGCAAACCAGCTAGACTCAGACTGCTAGACATCACAGAGTCACAATGTATCTTGAGAGATCGGTCGGCGAGAATTCTCACGATAGGCTTATTGCTTTGGTATGCCAGGCATTAAGAACTTCTACAAACTGTATATTTCTGCATTCCAGCCCTCTACGTCCATACATTCAAATGCTCGTTGCAAGGGCCCCATGCAGCCACGCCAAAATACTGTTGCCGCCAATTTCTCGCTCTTTCAACCACTTTCGAATACTCGTTCCATGCTGACCTGATATACCCGATGAAGAAAATGAATACCCGCTCTGCCACCTTGCTCTTCCTGGCGCTCTAAAACGTCTCCTGGTCGTCCAATGGTTCGCCTTCCTCGGGAATCTCAAATCCCTCCTCGGTAGAATACAAAATCAGTTGTATCTGCTTCACCAAACCATCCTCCTGCTTCTCAAGCTCTGGATCCTCCTCGACGGCCTGCTGGATAAGCAGCTCGATATCACGGAGTTTACTGAAGTAGAAATCTCGCTCTCGTTCGAGGCCTACGACCGTTTCTTTCAGCGTGTTGTTTTCTTGTTGCAAAGCAGCAGATCCGGGTCCGACACCAGCTGTCTTGGCTACCCTGGGCGCGGCCGAGGTAGCACCTCCTCTTCGGGCACCTGTAGATGTAGGAGCCCTCGGGGCTGCGCCGCCTGCGCCGGAAGCAGGAAGGGCGCCACCTTTTCGGCGTGCAACAGCATCGTAGTCGTGGTCAGGGAAGTTGAGGTCCCAGAACTTTTTGGTCCATTGCAGGAATTCCAGGTTGTCCTGCATCTTGCATTTGATGAGAGCTTCGACTGGGATGGGCTTATCAATTTGATGTTTGGTGAACGCGTCTAGATTGGTACATTAGAACCCTGTGTATGTGTACATCTGTCGAAAGCTGAATTGAAATGGCTGGCTATTCTCCTCGGACACACAGCGCCGCACGTACTTTGTAAGACTTTGAAATTTTGCACATATGCCCATTCGCCGTTGGCGTTGAACTTGACCCGGGACATTGGCAAATCCATGTATATGCTGTCGAATACTTGGCAGAGAGCGGCACTGTTTCAATAATCAAGTCAGAAACATGACTCAATGTGTGGCCGATCTGGTTGCAATGGTTTCCCATGAAACCCGAGGGTTCCGTTCCTTCTGGATCGCATGATTGCGCTTATAGATGGAAATTCACTGATGTTTCTATCGTGGGACAAAGAGTACACAGTCAGGCCTTTCGAGACTCACCCGGTACCACATTGCTCAACCTTGGTCATGTTGAGCTGCAAAAGGCTGTTCAGCCATTGGATAAGTTCTTGTCTAGAGGCGCAGACGTGTCAGGTCTAGTCCATTAACTTCAAACAGTGGTCAGCGACACCAACCTCGATTCGCCCATCTTGTCTGTGTTGTGTGATCGTTTACGGAGGAACGTCGACCGAGTGTTGGAAGGTAAGTGAATGCGCGCAACGGCTGTGTTGACGGTCGACGGCGGTAAAGCAGAAGCTATCGGAGAAGAAGTATAACGATACGAATGTCGGGAAACGACGCTAAATCAAGGCTATGGTGCTGATGAGCTGACAAGCTGAGCAGGTCGAAGAAGCGATATGAGACACGAACTGGGGAAATTAAAGAAGCCCGGTTGAATGTGAGTCCAAAGATATGTGTAGCAATAATGACTACCTTGCAGCTTGATCCGATTCGGTGGGCGAAGTTGGTGGAACGGCGTCGTCCAATCAACCGCGTGGCTCAGCCTCTCAGGGGAACTTTGTTCAGGTCGGCAAAACAACGGCTTCGGCCGGGACCCTCAATCGTCAATCGTGTTGTCCAGTACTCCGTAGTGCAAGCTCCATTCACACCGCCAAATTTTTCCGCGGCAGAAAAATCGCATTTGCCAGGCGCCGTTCGTACACACGGTTAGGCCACCGAAATCTTCATTCTAGGACCAACCAAGGCTTTAGTGCAATTACTGTTTCCGTTTCTCCTCCCATCAGGCCTTTCCTCGAAAATCCTGGCGCTCATTCGAGATCAAGGTAGTACTTTGCATACCTTTGCAGACATAAGTGCCCAACATGGCGCCCGCTCACAAGAGAAAACCTGTCGAGGATGACTTCATCACAACGCTTTCCGATAACGAAGAGGCACTGATCGAGGAAGAAGCGCCTCAACCGCCGCCCAAGAAGAAGGCAAAGACTGGAAAGAAGTCCAAAAAAGCAAAGAAAGTCGACAGTGATGACCCTGAGCAGGAGGAGCAGGAGCCCAACGGAATCTGGGGCCGCAATGAGGACGACGATGGAGCCATGGATTCCGAATTTGAGTTCGTGGAAGAGGATGCGGGCGAATTTGGCGAGGATGATTTCGAAGGCTGGGGCTTTGAAGGAGCGAAGAAGGGAATGGATTCTGACAAAAAGATGGTAGACTTGGACGACATCATCCGCCGACGAAAGGCAAAGAAGCAGGGCCAAGATGGGAAGACTGCCGAGGGAGAAGATGATGACGCAGAAGAGAAAGCGGAAGCAAAAGATGAAGACGATGAGTCCGAGATCGAAAATGACATGGATGTCGACATGGATGTCGACATGGATGTCGACATGGATGATGACGATGACGAAGTATTGGCGGATGATGCGTTTGGAATGAATGCCGACTCAGAGGAAGAAGACGACCAAAAAGGAGAGGAAGACGATGATGAGAATAGCAATGCGACAGGGAAGAATGGTGATGATGCTGCATCAGACAACGACTCGGTAGCCACCCCGGTTCAGCATCCCGATGACGATTCCGATGGCAGCGACGAGGCGGAAGACGCCGAAGAGCAAGCGAAGCGTGATGCATTTTTCGCACCGGAAGAAGCGAAAAAGTCTGGAGACAAAGTAAGCGCCTCAAACTTCCAAGGCATGTCACTGTCACGACCGATTCTTCGTGGTCTTGCAGCCGTCGGCTTCGTCAAACCCACGCCTATCCAGAACAAGACCATTCCCATTGCTCTCATGGGCAAGGATCTCGTCGGAGGTGCAGTCACCGGTTCCGGCAAGACGGGTGCTTTCTTGGTCCCGATCTTGGAGCGACTGCTCTTCCGCCCGAACAAGATCCCCACAACTCGCGTTGTGGTACTGACGCCCACGCGTGAACTGGCCATGCAGTGTCATGCAGTGGGCGTGAAGCTAGCTCGATTTACCGACATCAAGTTCACACTGGCCGTGGGTGGTCTCAGTTTGAAAGCACAGGAAAACGAGCTTCGATTACGGCCCGATGTTATTATTGCGACTCCGGGTCGATTCATCGATCATATGAGAAACTCGGCCAGTTTCAACGTCGATACTGTCGAGATTCTGGTCCTCGATGAAGCTGATCGCATGCTCGAAGATGGATTCGCGGATGAACTGAATGAGATTCTCACCACCCTGCCCAAGTCGCGCCAGACCATGCTTTTCTCAGCCACCATGACGTCGACCGTCGACCGGCTGATTCGCGTCGGCCTGAACAAGCCAGCACGATTAATGGTGGACTCACAGAAGAAGACCGTCACCACATTGGTGCAAGAGTTTGTCCGTCTACGGCCAGGGCGAGAGGACAAGAGAATGGGCTATCTGGCGCACATCTGCAAAACGTTTTACCACGAGCGTGTCATCATATTCTTCCGTCAAAAGAAGGAAGCCCACAGGGCACGAATCATCTTTGGCTTGCTAGGTCTATCATGTGCCGAGCTTCACGGTAGTATGAACCAAACTCAGGTTAGTTGTCAAAACATTCGCTCAGTCATCCTCCATCGTTGCAAGCACAAATTTCTGACATGTTCCATCACCTCTATAGCGTATCAACAGCGTTGAATCATTCAGAGACGGCAAAGTCTCGTATCTGCTCGCCACAGATCTTGCATCCCGTGGTCTTGATATCAAGGGCGTAGACACAGTCATCAATTACGAAGCCCCGCAATCACTCGAAATCTACGTCCATCGTGTCGGCCGTACCGCCCGTGCAGGCAGAAAGGGTACAGCCGTCACACTAGCGGCCGAGACGGATCGCAAAGTCGTCAAAGCTGCCGTCAAGGCGGGTAAAGCCCAAGGCGCTAAAATCATTAGCAGAATCATACCCCCCGCCGATGCCGACAATATGCAAGACGAGATCGATGCCATGAAAAACGACATTGATGTAATCATGCACGAAGAAAAGGAAGAGAAGCAGCTCGCGGCGGCGGAAATGCAGGTCAAGAAGGGCGAGAACTTGATGGAGCACGAGGCGGAAATCAAGTCCCGTCCCAGGAGGACATGGTTCGAGACGGAGCATGACAAGAAGAAGGCAAGCAAAGCTGGTATGGACGAGCTCAATGGCCTCCGGGAGGGGCTCAAGAAGAAGTCTGCGACTGGGAAGCTGAGCAATAAAGATAAGAAAAAGCTTGACTCGAGATTCGAGCGCGTTGATGGGGGTCGGGCGTGGAAGAAGGGCAAGGGTGATGCTGCTGCTGCGGATGCTAAATTTAAGGCCAAGGGGAAGGGGAAGGGGAAAGACGGCAGCAGTGGCGGCGGCAGGAAGATCAAGGGTAAGGGAAAAGCAAGGAAGTAGATGAAGCAAGCATGCAGGGGATCTCATTTTGCTTTCCGTGTAAATTTCAAGAGCATGGCCGTAGGCACGCATAGGATATTCTGGAGGATTTTGCAATGTTGCTGTTAGACCGAATCAGTTCTTTCTGTCATGCTGGAGTCTGTTTCCTTGATTTTCACATAATTTGGCATAGCAGTCCCAGAGTGCATCATGGTTTCATCCCTGAGCAGGGTTTCGTGGTGCAGAGAAAGGACGTTTGAGGCCAGGCCCAGTACATCGGGTAGTCACGTGGCCCTACGTCATTCTCCGTTCGGCAACCAAGCCAACAGTAGGTACATATGTACATTACCGTACTCCGTGCTCTAACTACAAGGTACGACGCTCTGTGCTACAGGTCCCAGGTCAAAGGGAGCATCCTACATACTCTGCATCTTAGCCTGAGTCAAATATTCATCAACAATTGTCCAGCTTCCGCGCTGGTTTACCGAGGAGCAGAATCCGACCAAGATACACGAGACCAGCTGGCACCCTTTCGATTCTTGGGCCTCCGCGCCGCGCGCGGGCACGCGCACCTTCGACTCGGCCAGAGCATCGTGCGATTCTTGTTTCCGCAAGCTCTCCGAGATCGCGTCCGAGCTCGCTACCGAGAACGCCTCCTACACTTCCATCTGGATACGCTTCCATATATCAAGTGCACATTGCAAACCCGCCTGTACCGCTTCTTGGTCCAGCGCCAGCGTAAACGCGCCGACAAGAGCCGCCTCGTGGATCTGATCGCCTGGCAGAGCCGCCAAATCCTGCTTGGTGCCCGCGCATCCCACCATTCGATAACACGTCCGATTTCAAAGGGTCTAAAACATAGAAGGCTCCTCAAATATGCAAGAGCAAGTCCGCGCGAGTCTTCCAAGCTAAACAGAATGCCCTCCCCTGCGACCATGGCACAGGGCTACGGCCAGTATGCAAACGATGCGTCACAGGATGTCGGCGAGAGAGGGGAGAGGGGCTATCGCCGTAGGAAGCTGGCGGCTATGGCTGGCAATCTGTACAGGACTGGACAACAAGCAGTGACGGAATTCCGCGACTCCTACGCTCAATCGAGAGGAAGAGGGTTGGACGATTCGGGGGTCGACGAGAGCACGCATATTCCGAGTGCATTCCCTGACTTGGCCATTGCTTCACACGGAAACGAACAGTTAGTCTTGTTCCCTTCGTACGGCAAGACGCACGTAAAAGAAGACTGGGCGCAGGCCGCAAGGAACCAGGCCGTTTCGGGTGATCAAACAGAGGACTGGTGGCGTCAGGAATGGGAGAGGCACGAAGACGAAAAGGCAGTGGTCGATGTCGACGTTCGGGGATGGATCTACAATCCACACACCGGTCCCATGACAAGGAGAAACCGTATCCTCATTGGTCTCGCACGCCAGTTGAGCGGCGTTCCGGCTCCCAGGACAGACCCAGTCTCATCAAACACGAGTACAAGTGGCGACAGTTCTGCCGGTGAACGCAGAACTGAGTATCAAATAGATCAAGCGATCGACGAGCAGAAAAAAATTGCCAAGAAAGCTGCTGTGATTGAGAAGCGCGGTCAGGAAGAAAAGCGAGTGGCCTATGCTGGTGGATATAGCGAGACACCCAAAGGGAGCAACGACAGCCTCGGCAGCGTCAACGGATCCATCACTATGCCTGTACGACCTGTCCGAAGTGGGAGCTATACTCCAGACTCGACGCCAGGTAGCCCAAGACTCCTGGCCCGGCAGCCACCTGGTGCAGGTGAACTCAGCGACGCGGAGCTCATTGTCGCGAATGCGAACTTGATGGCTCGTGTTGCGCCCTTTTTGACAACCCCACGGACCGAAATGCCCATCACAGTCTTCTTCTACAATGATACCGAGTCCAAGTCGAAAACGGTATTGACCGACGACGCTGGGCATTTCAACGTGCGCGCTGCTCTGCCTTTTGTTCCGACCCAGGTCAGGGTGCTTGCGAACGAGAAGCTGTCGGCAACGCAGGACGTTGAGATTACCCATCCAGCAGGTATTAGTTTGATTAGCGACATTGACGACACGATCAAGCGGTCCAACATCTCGGGCGGTGCGCGAGAAATCTTCCGCAACACGTTTGTGCGTGATCTGGGGGATCTTCGCATCGATGGAGTGCGGGAGTGGTACACGGACTTGCACAACATAGGCGTCAGCGTGCATTACTGCTCAAATAGCCCCTGGCAACTGTATCCCGTCTTGGCCACCTTTTTCAAGATCGCGGGCCTCCCGCCTGGATCGCTGCATCTGAAGCAGTACAGCGGAATGCTACAGGGCATTTTTGAGCCAGTTGCCGAGCGCAAAAAGACGACTCTCAATCGGCTCATCAAGGACTTTCCACGTAGGAAGTTTCTGCTCGTTGGGGATAGCGGCGAAGCTGATTTGGAAGTATACACGGAGTTGGCGTTGGCTAATCCGGGCAACGTCCTAGGTATCTTCATACGGGATGTCACAACGCCGCCAGACAATACGAGTGGATTTTTTGATCCAGCATTTGACTTTGCGGCTCGGAGCAAGATGTCGAGCATGACGCTCGACGATCACGCGAAGAAGCCAGGAGGTAGCAACAGCAGCAACATCAACAACAGCAACAACAGCAGCAGCAGCAGGCAAAGCTCCGCACCTCGTATCATTAGCGGTGCAGTGACTTCTCAAAGACAGGAAAAAGCGACGAGGGGCCCGTTGATGGGCACCCTCATTGACTTGACTGATGAACCCAAGCAGGCCAGGCTCGACGAAGCTGCCGCGCTTGCGCAAGTCAGGCAACGAACCTCTTCTCAAGGACCAGGTGCCCGGAAGGTTGCTCCCCCCCGGCCCGCGAAGCCAGCTGTTTTGCGAAGCTCCCCCTCCCTCGGCAACGCATCAGCCACATACAAAGCCAAGGCCGAGCAAAAAGGGCCAAAAGGTCCTGGATCCTCGGACGTCCATACCCCCAATAACACGGCATTACCCTCCAAGGCTGTCAGGAAACCTGCTCCCACGAAGCAAGATCCCCCGCCTCCGCCCTTACCAAGACGAACGTCAGGCCTCAAGAGCCTCAGTCCCCGTCTCTTCGGCCGGGGCTCTTCCAACGCTGATGTAGATTTCGAGCCCCTACCGCCGCCGTCATTGCATCGTTCCCCCCCTTCAATAACAGGAGCGACTTACCATCGGCCCGCTGGGGCATCTGCCCCGTCTGGATCCCCCGTTCTCGGTGCTCAGGCGGGTGGCGCGAACAAAAAGGTCGAACTATGGAGGAGACGTCTTCTGAGAGCTCAGGAGCAGTTGCATGGGCAGGGCGTGGCGCTGTATACGTGGCGGAGGGGGGATGATGTGAAGATGGAGGCGGTGGGGTTGGTGAGGAGTGCGCAGGAGGGGATGCGGAGGAGGTGATGGATGGGAAGATGTCTGGCCGGCAACGGGCATTTCTGGGAAGTGTTTTTTGTGCGGGAAATTTTGGGAGACGTTTCTGGGCGGTGATTTTGATTCGGCAGCTAGCGAGCGATTGGGTTCATTGGGTCACGGTGGGAGAAGTGCTTGGTGTGTGTTGATGTTAAGAGTAATGGGCTGTGGTGCTTGTCAGAGCGAGTTGTGTAAATGTGTTTGATGTATCGTGTGTGGGTGAATACATGTTTGTACGGTAACATGAATCCGCAAGACTCTGTTTGAATTCCCAACCGATGAGTTCTTTCTTGCAAAGAACATTCCAGTCCCTTGCCTTGCCGCCTGTTTCAAACTGTACAGGCTGCGCAGCATAACCACTTTTCACTTTGATCTCCTTTGGTGGGATGAGGAAGATTTTTTTCCCTTCAGCTCAGACTCACTGCTCATTGAAGGCCTTCTTGATGTCAAATTGGTGACAGTCGCAGTCTTCTGCTGCCACCGTGGCTAGGAATAGTCGCAACGTATCTATCCTGACTGGCGGAGCAAATGTCTCAGAGAAGTCTTCACCTTTTTTTCTGACAAAATAGTAAAGGCACGCGCTACCAGTCTGGCCTTGTACCTCTCTATGGTGTCGTCAGCTTTCGTCTTCACAGTGTAAACCCATTTCGTTGACACGACATTTGCGCCTTCCGGTGGGATGGCTTCTTCCCACGTTCTATTCGAGACGAGCGAGAAACCCTCTTCGACCATTGTCCCCCTCCAGTGATTGCCGTGTTCCGGGCAGTGGACCCTGTAGTGACGATTGGTGTTCTCCGAGTATCCTCGGAACACTCCTACTCTGCCAGTGTCTACCATCATATCGTGCCGTTGGTGAGCCGGTATGGTCTTAGGGTTAACATACGTGTAGCATTCGCTCCCCCATACCCGAATATGGTCAATTGACGGGACCTCTCTGGCAAAGGCCTCTTCTGGGCTGACCTGTCTGTCCTTGATGGTCGGGCCGACCTGGGTTCTGTTCCGCAGAAAGGCATCAGGCTCGACAACTTCGTCCCAGAATTCCAACCGTAGGTTTGCTTCTTTAAGCATCGCCCTCTGTCGACAGTCGTTCTCTGCAGTTCTTATAAGTCATTACTTCATAATCTTTGGCTTTGATGGGAACCGCCTCTCTCAGCATCTGATTAGATTTAGGTTCAATAGACAGTTGACCGCCAGGACGGAAGAACTCAATGAGTGAGAAATAAAATGAAATGTGTGTAACTACATTCTTTTGGCAAGGAAAAACTTCAAAACAGTACCGCTATGGGGGATATGGCCTTCGGAATCTTTTTGGTTGTTTTGAGTGGCTTCTTGCTTCGATACTCTTCAAAGTTGATCATATCTAATTGACTTGATTCGTATTCTTGTAGCTGGAATCGTCACTTGTCCGCCCCGATCTACAAGTCTTCTTCGACTGCGCACGAGTTGTTCGTTAGCTTTTTCATGTGTACTCGTACCGTCCAGTGCGCATACAGGCGATCCCAAGTCTCATGGCCTTTCTGTTGGCGGATTATCATAATATATAGTAAGTCCTCGCGATTGGAGACGGCTCAAAGTGTGCACGCGCGTGCAATCGTCAAACACCGCAACGCAGTACCCGGCCAAAGACGACAAGAACTTGAATGGTGTACCTGTTTTCTACATAAATTTTCTCCAATAATACGCCCTTTTCATTCCTCAGGCAAGTTTGGCCGTCTTGCCCCCATTCATAAGATAGTACAACGGCAGAAACACCACCGCGCCCAACACACACAACAACGCACTCACCAATTGCCACCCTCGCCACACATACCAGCCCACTCGCGGCACCAGAAACTGAATACAATCACCGAGCTGATAAAAGTCCTCCTGCCCCGCGATGTAGTACTTTGCGCGCTCCTGGCCCGGGCCAGCCAGCGGCGCGGGTTCTCTGCTCTCTGTAATGGCGACGCGCGAGACAGTCAAGTCGGAGGACCAGGAGGTGCGTTGTTCGAGATGCAGGACCGTGACGAGGCTCACGCGTGCCTTGTAGAGGGGCACGAAGAAGAGCGAAAAGGTTTGGTGGATGTTGACGAAGAGCTGGTTGGTCTTTTGGTCAAAGACGGCGGAGTCGATGGTGATGTCGATGCTGGGGCTTAGGGTGCGGTACCAGCGGTAGATGCAGAGGAGGAGCCATCTGGAGTCGGTGTTGGGGGCGAGGGGCGCGAGATGGCCCTTGGAGAAGCGGGGGATGTGGCAGAATGGGTGGGTGAAGGAGGCGTTGGGGAGGAAGTATTGGGTGAGGGTGTCGTGTTGCTGCTGGGGGGATCCGGTGGTAAGGGTTGTGATGACGGAGCTGATTTCGCGGACTGGACAGGTAAGTCTGGGTTCTGTGATTCTGGGGAGCATGAGTCGTCGGGAGGAGAGCCTTACCAGGGTGCTCCATGGTGGCTGTGGTGTGATGGTTTGGGACCTGGATTTGATGCTTGTTTGTGGTGGTGACAGGCCGAGTCGTGGTGTTGACGTTGTGGACACTATGAGTGTTGTTGTTGGCAAAGACAGAAGATGCAGAATGTTTCAATGCTTGAAATCTAAGTATCAAGACCCGAGCCGATTGACATTGTGTCAAAGCCACATCACATCATACAACACACAGCTCTGAGCTGTCCGTCCTGGATGGATAGAATCGCGATCGGCCTCGGCACCGGCAGCCGCCTCCCAAAGCTGTCCGCCATTCCCTGCTCAATAGCTCAAAACTCACTCCTGATTCCCAGATTCAGCCAAGGCCAGTCCCAACGGATCAATAAAATAGAATATATGTCATATGTATGTACATACCTACTTCTTTAACCACCCCCCCCCCCCCGGCCATATTCGTCATCTGTGCCCGCTCGGCCCCGCAATACCCGCTTCATATCCTCTCAAAAAACAAGGCGCGCGCCTTTTTCCATGAAAAAAGATGCCTCATCACATGTCAGACTGACCAGACAGTTGACGACATCCTGACGTCACCGCCTGCGACATGCGATGCAACGGTCTTCAATGATGGAACTGCTCGAGCGGTACGGGAAGCTTATTGGCGAAAAGGGAGTAGAGAAACATGACGTTCATACCTAGGTATTATCCTGCCCGTCGTTCCCTGAGTCTGAAGGTCATGTCAATGCGCTTTTCCCATCCTCTGTTCATTTTGTCTTGAGTTCCTGGCCTTTTCTCGTGTTGGCAACGTATATAGAAAACCGCCAAGATGACTGCTCAAGACGAGGCCGTGAATCCGCTGCTGCATCCGCTGCTCTTTCTGTACCAAATGCTACAATGGCTCATCAATGCTATGCTTTCGGCGAAACCGCCTCGCGCCGACGCGGAGCTGTCGAGACCGAGAATCGCGATTATTGGAGCAGGTAAATCGCTTCTCTCTTTTGCTATGGCCTGTTTTGGCAATGAGTGTGAAAACTACGTAGGGACTGACAGGATGAGAACACAATAGGCATCACGGGAGTTACGTCTGCTGCGCACTGTGTCGGTCATGGCTTTGATGTGGTAATTTTTGACTCGGGGACCAAGGAACAGCTGGGTGGGATATGGGGTGTGAGTTTACATGCAGCAAGCTTTCATGATTCACGGACTAGTTATTTCTATTTCTATTTTGCTCTACGTATTCTGCTTTCTCTCCGTTCGCCAGCCCTGTTTATTCTCTTTCTTTCGCTCTTACACACCACACCGTATCAAGCAGCCTTCTGACTAGCATGGTAGAAAGTAAACGATACATCTGCCCTGCAGATTCACTCCATCATGTACAGGTAGGGAGCTCCCGCCCAGACTACGCACTTCTTCGGGAGACTATCTGACGCATCGCATTAGGTTTCACCCGTCTGTAGCATGGTCGAATGAATACCCCAATCGCCAGCAAATAGTCCAGCAGCTCACGCTTCTCTGGAAGCGCTACCACCTTCAGCGCAAGACGAGATTCAACTTCAAGGTCAGCAAGACGTATCAGGATGAACAAGGTCGCTGGATCGTCAACGATCCGTCCAATGGTCGTTTTGAAGGGTTAATCGCTGCGGTCGGCACGTGCGGAGAACCCAAGATGCCGACGCTGCCTGGCATGGAGCAGTTCAAGGGCGAGATATATCACAGCAGCCAGCTAACTGGGTAAGGACAACTTCCCTCTTTCCCCCTTCGGTGATAGTAGATACAATGATACGTGGGAGAGAGTGCAATGCACCAATGCACATGGTCACACTGCCATTTACGCTAACAGCTGCCCGAGTAGTAAAAACGCCAAAGACAAGTCCATCGCCATCATCGGCGGTGGCGCCTCCGCCGTCGAAGCCCTCGAATTCGCCGCCGCCGCCGACGCCGGCAAAATCTCCATCCTCTCCCGCTCAGATAAATGGATCATCCCGCGCAACATCATCGTCGACACCCTCCTCGCACTCAACATCTTCGGCCAAGAGACCATCTTATCCTTCATTCCCGAGTTCCTCCTCCGAAAGCTCTTCTACCGCGATCTCGAGGACATTGCCCCCACGGACAAGGGCCTCTTCACGGACACCCCCATGGTGAACTCGGACATCATGCACAAGCTCCGCAACGGCAAAGCCCAATGGATCCGCGGCGACATTCAGAAGCTCACCGAGAACGGCGTGCTGATGAACCGCCGCGAAAAGGGGGTTCCCAAGGGTGGTCCTGGACACGAGGAGGTTATCCAGGCGGACATTATCGTCATGGCCACGGGCTTCATGAGGCCCTCGTTGTCGTTTTTGCCAGATGATTGTTTCCAGGAGCCATATGGGCCGCCGAATTGGTATTTGCAGACGTTCCCGCCTACGCATCCGTCTGTGTCGGCTATTAACTGCACGTATATCTCTGCGATTGGGTCTGTGGGGAACTGGCATATTGGGATATATACGCGCATCTTGCTCATGTTTCTCTTGGATCCGCTTACGACGCCTAGTCCATTTTGGATGAAGCGCTGGATTGATATGACCAAGTTGTTCAAGAGGACGAGTCCGACGGGGGCGTTTGACTTTTTCACGTACCTGGAGCTGGTATGGTGGTTCATGTTTTGTGTGGCGTTTAATCCGTTTCGTTGGAAGTGGGCGGTTTTTGTGTTTTTCGGGGTTGGCATTGACCTGCCCAAGGCGTTTGTAGAGCGAGAGGATAGGTTGTTGAGAAGGAAAGGGGAGAAAAGGAACGTGGATGTAGGGTCGAGTATTTGAAGAGGGGGACATAGACTGGCTGGCAGTGGCCATGAACGTAATAGAAAGCATCACGAGTCCCGGTTTACTACTTATAATTATTCATGGCATCTCAACGTGGCCCTGCGTCTCCATCTCATGGCTTCATCTTTGCTGAGGCGGGGAAGTGGACATGTACGAATGTGTGTAACTAAACAAGGAATAATCATTAAGATTACTACTGGTATATTATGTCATCTGACAGTCGTTATCAGCCCTCCAGGCTCCCTCATCTCATTTCCATGGGTATTCTCTGCGCAAGCGCAGCGTACATTATCCAGAACACGAACATCATACATCTCAGCTCTCAGTTTACCTCACCGAAATGGCTTGCTGGGCCTTGGGATACAGCGTGACCATCTCGCGGTACAGTTCAGGATGATTGCTGATCATCACCTGAGGATCCCAGCCAGCGGCCACGAAGATCGTGTCCACGCCACTGGAAATCGGCGTCGTGAAGATCAAGCCGATCTGGAATGCCATCAAGAAAGCAAACGCGACAATGACGGCGGTGTAGCTTCCGTCCTTGTTGTAGCCGGGGTCGGTGAAAATGAGGTATAGGTAGGCAAACAGAGCAGTGACGAACCCGATGAACATGGCTCCAAAGGAGAGTACGGGTCCGATGAGGCAGTCCTGGTTATATACGTGTTAATGGGCATGGACCAAACAGTCAAAAGGGGGGACAGGGTGCGCAACATAGCTTACATTGACGAGAGCGTCGATGCCTCGGTCCTTGATGAGATGCCAAGTGTCTTTGGCAGCGTGGAAGTAGGATTTTCCATAGAGTGCGATATGGCAAAACGCATATTTGTTGATGAATTGCACAGCCCATTCCTAGGTAAGATTGCCGTTAGCGCTTCGTTTGATCTCCAGATATTACAGAGACTTACGAGCAATGAGATTAGGCATCCCAGAATGCAAAACAACACGTAGCCAGCCATTCCCAGCAGGCCACCGTCGTCCATGGATTGCTGACGAGCAACAGAGCACAACTGACGCAGGAACTGAATAATGGCAATGACCAAGCTGCCCAGACTAATGGAACCGAAGCTGTACGTGAGGGCACGTCTGGCGGATCCACGCGTGGCTCCCTTGGGGAACTGTCCAACAGGGCTGAAGTACCATGAGGCATAGAGGCCTGCTACTGTGGTGTGAATTGTGTTCTTGAGCCACTCCAGTATCCAGTACATGGTGAAGGAGACAAAGAAGATCAGACCAATGACCTTGGCTTTACTGCAGCCCTTGCCCCCTGGTTGGCAGTGTGGATTCTGCGGGCTGGGCTCATACGTGACGTAGATGGCTGTCAGAGTGACAGAGAACCAGGCAGAGAAGGCAATGGCAATGATGCCGCCGATGAGAGATACCATATACACGTGGCCGTGCTTCTTGCTCACATCGATGGTCGTTCTGAGCATCAGGGCCGAGAAGGGGATGCGCGGGATCCATGTCCAGAAGGCAAACGCGGTAAACCTGCGCAGTTAATGAGTACGTAGAAGAAAAAGGGAGAGTCATTGTATGTAAAGAATGAAAAGTCATGCGTGCAGCCATGCGCTGTTCTTCTTGGGATGGTGCGACTCACAGGCCAAAGACGAGGAACACTATGCCGGCGGACCAGTATTTCTTGTAGAGATAGAAAATAGCGGTCCCAATGGCCAGTGCAACATTCAGAATTCCCGTAACCCAGATGAATGCCTTGGGGAAGAGCCTGGCCAGTGTCAGGTAAGCCCAGGAGAGCAGAAAAGCCAGCGCAAGACCCAGGCCGAACAAGATGATGGTATTATTGTTCAGTGAAAAGGTGTTATTGCCACCATAGACTCCTCCCCCATGCGAGCCCGTAACATATCCTCGAATCGTGATGGCGGAGACTGCGACAAAACCGCCAAAGAATAAGATCATCTGCACGAAAGCCACCTTGATTAGCTTCCAGTCATGGACAGGCCCCCACGCGACAGCAACGGATACGCACCAAAATACCAGCCCAGATATCATTGTACTTGGGCTTCTCAATCTTGAACGCCTGATCAAACGAATAATTGGGATCGCTCTCCTTGGGAGGATTGTATGAGTAGGGAGGCGGCTGGCCGTACTGCTGGTATCCATTCTGGTCTTGGCCTTGATTGTAGTAGTCCTGGGGAGGTTGCTGTCCGCCCCATTGCTGCTGCTGCTGCGGCGGCGGCGGCGGTTGCTGTTGCTGCCAATTCGACATGATTTAAACCACGGCGATGCTGGCTCGGGCATAAGAGAGTCGGAGTTCAGATAATAAGGCGCGCGACGAGAATGCGAACGAATGTTGTTAGCCTGCCTGGGCATAAGAGATGTCTGAGTTGAGCAGGAGTAGTATGTGTCTTGCTCCGTAGTTGTTGTTTGATTCTAGATTGCCAAGAAACAGAAGTGGATCCAGTGGAGCAGGTCTATGTACTACTACTACCTAGGTACGGACTCACGGAGTAGTATGATTCATTACTCCGTAGATTCGCGGCGGCACGCAAGGGAGCTGATAGGTACATACCTATGTACATACCTAGCAGCCTCGTCGCGAATCAAACGTATGTACCGCATTATCTCAGTAAATCGGCCATGATGGATAGGAATTCTTGCTTGTGATTTGTTGGGGATGGGAAGCTCCAAGGGTACTTCGCATACCGTCTTTCCGTATTGGGTGTTAGCTTTTGTGAACGTGGGTACATTCGACTTCAGCGCAGCCGTGACTCGCACCTTGATTCGTCAAGAAAGGAAATATCCACCGTGCACGATTTAATGCAGATTATACGGAACTCCGCATGACGATGTGATATCGCGACTTTTATTACGCAAGGTGTCGCAGGGTATATAGGGGTAAACAAAGCACATCAGAGTGGCCAGACGGCTGCGCCCATTCTTTTGTGTACCACAAGGGCTGACCAAGACTTTCCGCCCTTGCCCTGAGATGACTGACCACTTGGCACTGGGGCAACAAAACTTCCGTCCGGCACAACGACCAGCCCCAGTCGGTAGATATCGAGGGCGCTGCCTACCTAATTGGTCAGATTTTCGTGGCTCGGCCGAGCAGACGCCCCCCCCCCCCCACTTCAGGTCAGATCTGGCTTACCTATTAGCCGCGCTGCGCACCGAGAAGTTCTGAATTCAGGAGTCAAAGACAAGGACAACTCTCAGATTCTGCGATGTGACAAATTTGCAGGCGCCCACAGTCTACAGAAACGTGTCTTCCAAGGTCCCAATGTCCCATCAGTGATCACGCCAGGCCAATCCATTTCACGCAGTCGGCTGGACCGCGTAATTGTCGCTGGGCACTTGGCGCGTCTCGGCCGACGGCGAAATCGCTGTGAGGCATTTATATTGGGCTGTTGTCGGGCCGACCCTCGGCTTTGACGCGTCGACCGCTTTCCATCGGTGACACACAAGGCCCTGCAAGTTGTGTATGCATCAAACGAAGACATTAGTAACATATGTACATACATGGACCATGGTACAGAGTGAATGCCAAGAGTCCAAGACCGTCTGACGCGAGGCGGATGGCTGTACAAGGCTGGATTCCAGAATGGTGTTCTCAGTTAGGTAGCGTAGCACTACGTGACGCAATGCGATGATGCGGTCAATCATTACATTCAGGTGCCAGCCTGTAATAATAAGTGACCAAATCTCCTGCCAAAGTTGCACGTTGACGGTGTGACCAAAGCCGAAGCCGGAGACTCGAACACGCCCCGGTCTGACCTGACCAGAGCCAGGACGAAGTGAGCGGCTGCGGCCCGCGGGATGAGCCGGGCGAGTTGGGCGAGTGGGTACATATGTATGTATTGAGGAATAAGCCATTGCTCGTGCAGATGTACATATGTACATATCTAAAGCTAGGTGTTGAAACTTGAGCCGTTCGGCCCATCACCGACTGCGTCCAACTTCAGTTCTTACGGAGTACATACATATGTACTGTACCTACATGCATACATCCATGGCTTGTAAATTGTAAGTCGACTGACTGCTTTGCCTTCCAGATCTGCCAGATCTGCATTTCGTCATGTCCGATGCCAAGGCATGCTCGCAGCCCAGCCCACGCACGTAAGCAAGCTGCATGAGTAGGTTGTTGTTCCTTCTGAAGGTACGGGGTAATCATCGTTGATGATGGCATGGAAATAAAGCCCCCCCGTCTCTTCAACTTCCTCCAGAGAGAATCATACCATGCCCACTGATATCATCTCTCTTTGTTTACTCCGTTCGGATTCCGTATGGATCGATGCACTCGGACGTGGAGCCCAGACTTCCCTCTTCCTAGTCATGCCGATTGCCGAATCGTGCCCACTGCCCACCGCGGCACCGCCAAGCCGAGATAAGCTCACCGTCCCCATATAAAATAAAAAAGACAGGATATGACCCGTGAGTCCATGCCAACACCTTTTCAATTTGCCTCAAAGCGACGACGACGACTTCTCGAGCTGGACCGACCAAACAAAAAGATATACCGAAAGAGATCGAAACGTCTTCCGTGAAAGCAAGCTACTTTTCGCACACCGCCGGCAAGCGATAAGAGAAGGAAAAAAAAAACCTCTTCCTTCCTTCCTTCCTTCCTTCCTTCCTTCCTTCCTTCCTTCCTTCCTTCCTTCCTTCCTTCTACACTGATTTCCTGGTTCCTTGCCACCCACCTCTTGGACGACAACTAGACTTGGTGAACAACAGAACAACAGAACAGTGAGCGAGGGAGAGAGCAAAGGAGAAAGCACAACAAGGGTGAAGGATGCTGTCGGACGAAACAACACCACGCGTCAGCAACGAGCCCAAGGGCAAACATGAGGCCGTCGACGTCGAGAATGGCCAGTCGGGGCTGACGCGCACGCTGCAAGGCCGCCACTTGCAGTTTATTGCTATTGGCGCAACGTTTGGCACGGGATTGTTCTTGGGTACAGGCACAGCGTTGTCCAATTCGGGACCGGCGTCCCTTTTGCTGGCGTTTATAGCGGTAGGCGCGCTTGTGTACTCAGTCATGGGTTCGTTATCCCTTTGTCCTGCCGGTACCCCCTGCTGAATAGGAAAGAATGAGAAGAAAGAGATACAAGGAAGAGGGGAGCAAGAAGAAAGTGGGTTTTTACCTTTGCTGACACTTTATAAAAGTTGCTCTCGGTGAAATGGCAGCATACATGCCCGTCGCGGGAGCCTTCACAGTCTACGCCAGCCGCTTCGTCGATCCTACGCTCGGTTTCGCCATGGGTTGGATTTACTGGTTCAGCTGGTCTATTACGTATGGTCTCGAGCTGACGGCCGCGGGACTCATCATTCAGCTGTGGAACCACAGCATCAGCTTTGGAATCTGGATCGCCATCTTCTGGGTCATCTTCACAGCCGTCAACTTCTTTCCCGTCAGGGACTTTGGTGAGATGGAGATGTGGTTCTCCAGCATCAAAGTCATCACCGTAATTGGCTTCATCATCTTCGCCATTTGCGTTAATGCGGGTGTCGGCCAGCAGGGCTACATTGGCTTCAAGTACTGGACGTCCCCTGGCGCATTCAAGGAGTATCTCGTCGAGGGAAGCGCTGGCAAGTTCGTCGGTTTCTGGAGCGTCCTCGTCACGGCGGGCTTCAGCTACCAGGGCTCTGAGCTCGTTGGCATTGGTGCGGGCGAGACGGAGAATCCTCGCAAGGCGATCCCGCGCGCCATCAAGTCCACCTTTTGGGGCATCTGTACCCTCTTCGTCGCGACGGTCTTCTTCGTCGGCATCAACATTCCGTCGGATAATCCCGACTTGCAGAACGGTGCCACCAACGGATCGGCCTCGCCGCTCGTTATTGTTGCGAAGCTTGCGGGTGTCAAGGTGCTTCCCGACATCATCAACGCTGTTCTGCTCACGGCTGTGCTGTCAGCTGCCAGCTCGGACATTTACTCAAGCACGCGAATCCTGTATGCTCTCGCCGACGAAGGTCTCGCGCCGGCCTGCTTCAAGAAGACGAACAAACACGGTACGCCTTACTGGTCAGTCGTGTTTTGCTCGCTGCTCGGTCTGCTGGCGTTTCTCAACCTGTCGGAGAAGGGAGGCACTGTGTTCAAGTGGCTGCTGAACATTACTGCCGTGGCCGGTTTTATTGTCTGGGCTCTTATCAACGTCTGCCACTTGCGCTTCATGAAGGTGCTCGCCTCGCGGGGCATCAATCGCAGCTCGCTGCCCTACACCGCTCCCTGGCAGCCGTACCTGTCGTGGCTTGGCGTCACGTTCAACATTTTGATTCTCTTGACGAGCGGCTTCAACGTCTTTATTAAATGGAGCACGAGCGACTTTTTCGCCTCGTATGTCAGTCTTCTTTTGTTTGTTGTGCTGTACCTCGGCCACAAGCTCTACTTCCGCACCAAGATGGTCAAGATTGAGGATATTGACTTGCACATGGGACGGGTGATTATTTGAGGGCATCGTGTGTATGCTGTATCTCTAACGTCAGACCTTCTCTATTTCGATTGTATCAGATTCTGCTGCATTTGCGTTCATCAATCTGCCGTATCTTTTTTCATCGAAATTTTCGCACCTGTCTTGTTTGCTCATCATCATCATTTTTTTGTCCCGAACACACGTTGCGGTTGGGGATTTGTTTGTCACCTATCCAACTTCTCTGGCATCGGCGATGGGTGTAGGGCGTTGGTGTAAGGGATCTTTTGCACACAAACAGCACGTCACGATTCTGTCTCATCACAAAGCTCAACGAGCCGTGTCTTGTGAAAGAAAAAGAACCTGTGTGTGTGACTTGCTCTCTTGGGAATGTCGCATTTCTTGCCTCCTTCTTTCCTCGTTCTCTCTTCGATATGCGTTCATGCACATGCGGCGACAGTTCGATTGAGCATTTCCCGACGCGTCGCTCGGAGGGGGGTTGCTTCTTGATGGCTTTGGGTTACGCCGCTTACATGAGGTGCCATCACATTAGTTCGGCGTGTGCAGAGGAAAAAAAGCTACAAAGCCGGTTGGTTTCAGGAGGGGCAAGTGACTAAGGGGCGGTCTCGTTTTTATACCCTTGTAACTACAAAAAGTAGTAACTTATTAATACAGCTAGTTATAGAGTTATTTTTTCCCCAATGAAGTCCCATTCGCTAAAAAAAAAGAAAACCTGGCGCAAAGCCCAAGCAGCCATAGGTAGCGAACCCAACTCTTTGGAAACTATGAAGAAACTTGAATAGTGGGATGCAAAGCACCATGCGGGCGGTACATGCAATGAAGTTGAATGACTTAACATAAGCAGCAAACTTGTCGGGCGGGCGCAGCCCTCTTGACCGTCATTTCGAAATGACAGATCGAAGCTCTCAACTGTCTGTAGCCCTGGCTGATGGCGGACGGCATCGTCACATTGACGCGTCTTGAAGCAGAAGCTGATGCAAATTCCTGTTAGCAAAAACGATACTCCCATCGAGAAGTTCGCAGCTGACACAACTTCCCCAGCAAGCTGATGTGTCGCTTTACGATGAACGATCATACAGTGCGTGGCGAAGCATGGCGATGGTTGTCAAGCCTGTCTTGCGCACCGGAGACTGAAAAGTGTTGTCGACTTGTGTCATTCTTCATTGCATATAGAGGTGGGCACACATGCCATTACATGCCATTAGATGACGCATGGCTTACGAAACTGTATTTCCTTTCCGGAGCGGACGCACGAACCAATGATAGCCACAGCCCTGAAGTTCTGAAGTTCGGCCGCGCTGAAAAGGTGAGTGAGGCCACGTTTTGAGGTGATGATACGCAATCAATCCCTGTAGCCTAGAGTCGCGTCGGAGTCACCGATAGGCGGCCACCAGTTTGGCGGCTCAGGCTTCGCGGCTTCATCTGAATTCGATGAACCGGTCGGGTTTTCGCCTTATATGACAACTGATATTTTTTTTTCCCTCCTCGTCCGCAAGACGCAAACGCTTCGTTACGGCGCCCAGGTCGTTGACAAGGCTGTACAGGCTGTACTCAGTTATCAGTTCTCATTCTTTTCTGCTTACTCTGTTCA
This sequence comes from Claviceps cyperi, assembly GCA_018360075.1. Classification (NCBI taxonomy): domain Eukaryota; kingdom Fungi; phylum Ascomycota; class Sordariomycetes; order Hypocreales; family Clavicipitaceae; genus Claviceps; species Claviceps cyperi. Next base: position 47,815 of record SRPQ01000069.1, read on the forward strand.
AATGTGCAAACCCTTGGACTCGATCGCGCGACGCGTGGTGGTGGCTCCGTGATAGAACTGTTATCACTCGATTGAAGCATCCTTTCCGCCGTCGCCTCCCAAAGCCTCATTACCTCGAAAACAAATCGAGTTACACAACGCGCAAGTTCACGGAACGAACAAACATCACGCCCTGAAGCTAAGAAAAAAGTGCCAAAGACCAACACGCAAAAGTTTGCAGGTCTTTGGTCGTGGTATAAAGAACCCCGTCCCTCGGGTCCCGGGATTAGGCCCCGTGTTTCTTCGCAGCCCAGTAGGCCCCAATCGACTCCGAAATCACTTATCCTCCAATCTACTTTGCTTCAGTTCAACTTGCCTTTCACAACGTTATTCACTTTGTTCTCGTGTCCCACACGGATCAATGTGTAGATACACGACAGCAGTAGCTGTTTCGGTCGACTGCACCAGGAGGCCACAGCACCGGCTCATCAAGGTCCTATACCAGCGGTGCAGGAATCGCCCAGAGCCAGGCCCGCATTGCGACAATGCAATCTACGATGTCTCTCTGGGGAACTTCATGCCGGCGGAGCGCAGGGGCAGTTGCAAGGTATGCCGGGATTATGGCGTGCGCGGGGTGACCACAGTCTACGAGCATGTAAGTAACAAAGTTCAAGTCCGAGGCGGCAAAGGGGAGGGGAGATGGCAGGGTATTTGCAGATTCCAGCAATGGCAGCTAAAGCGACACTGTGAAAATAGCACGATCTGATGTAATTGCGTCGACTAGTGCGATTGGTTTCTCCCAGAATGAGATTCGATTGAAAAGGAACACCACATCTGAAGGGATGAGAATCCAAAGGCTTTTTCATATGGGTAGACTACAAACTTCACAGGACGGCAATCGGAGCAAAAAAAAGGAAGGCAGTGCGAGCTCTGATGGATGTGTTTTGTTGTTTCTAGGTCTGAAATTGAGATACCAAATGATAATTTCGCGCGTGGGCTTTGCCCCTATCAGATATCCAGGTCTTGAGTTGGCTCATAAGACAGTGGTTATTTCGTGTGAACCTGTATGCTCACATCTGTTGCGTGACTGTACTCGTGTTATGGCTCTGTGGTGATGCCTATTGTGTTCCGTCATCAAAGAAGATTGATCAAGTGTGCGCGCATTTACCCCCATCCATTCCTCTCAAAAACATTTACAGTGGACGGTTGAGCAATGAGAGGTTTTGTGAAGCCGTGCATTTCCAGATCAAAGAGCCAGCCACCGAACAGTGTGATCAACATGGTGATCACCTCAACGCCATAATACGGGCGAACGAAGGCGTTCTCGACGTCGACCTGAGCTGATTCCAAATCGAACCGTGCGACGAGAAAGTTGAAACCCCAATTGACGTAGATAAGTGGGGCCTTTTTGACGGAAGATTGCGGTGCCTGCCGCGACTCCGCGAGGCTCTAACATTAGCGGCGGCAAGAATAGCGCTGGTGCCGGCCCGGCCTCGTTCATATGGCGGGGATGGAGTCAGGGGATGATGGGATTCCCTGGAATGGTTGTGAATCTACGGAGTATGCACATCGCTATGTACATACGGAGTACGTACCTACGCGCTGCATATGTAGGTAGGTAGATGCACACGTAGGTAGTATGTGGTACAATCTACGTATCTACTTGGGACATGGAAGCTCGGCGCACGTCCTCGAGCCGTCGCACAAAGATGGCGCATGTTCTTTATGCCGTATGCATGGAGTAACTAGACTAGGTAGGTGTGGCCTGATAATGATATGACGGGGGAGGAGGTAGCTTTGCCCGTCACGACGTACAACGCCGCACATGGCCCCAGGTACTTTTTTCTTTCTTTCTCCACGTGCTACTGGCAATGAAACCTTATGCAGTATGCATATACTGGAGTATGTGGAGTTTGGAGCAAATCAAGTTCCCCTCGTTGTCATCCCTTTGTCTGACGATTCTTCCCGTTGCTCCCTTTGTCTGGTCTTTTGTGGCTCAAAGTTCCCAAACTCCACAATCTTCTCCCCACAACCACACACCCTCGTTCCCGATCTCGAAGAACCAAATAAAATACCCGAATCCGGATATTGCCCTTTTTGCCTCAAATGGAGCACGCCCCGAGTTCTGCCCCCCCTCTGATCAAACATGACACATTAATTCCGATCGGTGTGGGAGGATCAGCTGCCGTGTACGGCATTGACGAGGCCACTGTTCTGAAGCGGTACTACGACGAGTTTGACGAGAGTATCGCCGTCGAGCGTCTAGCATACGACCGGTTGGGCACGCACTGCAATATCGTGCGACGGCTAGGCGAGCCCGACGAAAAGTCCTTTCTTCTCGAACGTGGAGAGCCGCTGTCGTTGTTGATCCGTGCCCGCGGCGCAAAGCCGGCGGAGTCGGTGGACGTTGAGCAGAGACTGATATGGATAAGAGACGCGGCCGAGGGCTTACGGCATATTCACAGCAAGGGCCTGGTACACGCAGACGTCGCCTGCACGAACATGGTGTCTGTGCAGGGCCGGCTGAAGATTATCGATTTTGGGGGCTGCGGCATCGATGGCAGCGAGGCCATCACGGGTTACAACTGGTACAACAAGCGGAGTCTGGTGTCGCCCAATGTTGAAAGCGATATATTTGCGTTTGGATGCGCCGTGTATGAGATTCTGACGGGGAAACCACCCCACCACCGGTTAGAGGACGTGGCGGAGCGAGGGGAGCTGGTCCGGCGGTTGTATGCCGAGAAGCAGTTTCCCGAGGTGAAAGGACTGCCGCTGCGGGAGCTTATGCTGGCGTGTTGGCACGGATCACTGGGCTCGATGGATGAGGTGATTCAGTACCTCGAAGAGCCGCTTGTCATGCACGAGCCGCCGCACAGGACAGAGTCTATCATGTCGAGATTGGTGGACAGATCCAGGGGCTGCTTCTCGTTGATTGGGTTCAGAAGCCGGCCGTGTGTTCTGAATCCACACAGAACGGAAGCAAGCCTTTCGAGATGGACTGACACATTTTGGGGCTGCATACGAGTAGCTGGGCTGAAAAGTCGGCCGTTCGTCTTGCGCGAGACTTCACACAAATCGAGGTCTATCCTTTCGAGTTGGTTCGACAGGATAAAGGGCTGCTTTCGATATACGTACACGGGGCTCAGTCGGCCGTGGGATATGTTTTTCCGGCCCAGGATCGTTGTCACAGACGATGCTCACTCTACAGCTTGTTGACATTTTGGGTGAATGACCTGAGAAACGCCTTCGGAGTCGACTGTTGTTGTTGCACCCATTGTTTGATAGAACAATTGGTGAATACAGGACGTGTTTCGCCTTTCGTGAGAATTCCGCTGTTTCAACCTCCTTGGGAGAAGAAATGGATGCCACTGACGACGTGGAAGTGACGAACACGAGGATAGGCGTATTCAGACGAGAAAGAGACGGACCCTGATTGAGTCTCAAGAATACTGGAACAGATTACCGAGACTCTTTTTCCGAAATTGGCGGTGCAAATCGGAGCATTTGCGGCGGACATCAAGAACGGAGAACCAGCAGCAGGGGTCCATGAATGAAGTCATAACTTGTCTCTAGCGGCTTCACACCGGCTGGCAGCGGCCGTAACGTCTCGTTCCGGAAATAATCAGTATACGATGCAGCGGGTGGAGCCGTCCGGTAACTCGATCTGCAAATATCGCGAGTCCCGACGATTCGTGTCTCGTTATCGAGCCAAACCTATATATCCGATCGTTTTCTGCTTACAGGTGGTACCCCGTACAGCCTTGGCTTACCGAGATGGCTGAACGCGAGCGATGACGCAACGTTCAATTGTCGTAGAGACGACTATCCGCCGAGGAAAGGAGATTTCGAAGCAACTGGGCTGAATACTTTTCGCGACGTGCAATTGGAAGTATTGTTTAACGTGATACTGCCGCACGACTGGCACATGCATACGACCACAGCCGTTGGCAGAAATCAGGATCCCGTCGATCTCCCACGAGTCACGACAATGTAACGAGCGCTGGATTAGTAGTTGGGTCGGTGACGACCCGCGAATACCCGGTGTTGTATGTCGCGATAATTTTTGGCCAACGTTTTTTTTTTTCCTTTAGCCTTTGTCATTTGCTCATCTTTTTCTATGTCATTGCCCCATGGGATTCCTCTACATTAGGTAGCGTAAATTGATCACTCTTAGCCTCTTAGGTACCTACATCAACAATTACCTAACCTGGCATGTGCCTCGTCTGGGGGCTCAAGGGTGGCGGACATGTGACGGACAAGAGGACCGCAGCGATGTCCGCCAAGACAGGAGGCAGCCAAAACAAACGCACAAATCAACAACGGCTCCTCGCGTGGCAAGTGGAGGAATCACATGAGCATCTTCATTTCTAAATTCTCCCTCTGCTCCATGGGCACCTGTCGCCCATCTGAACAATTTGGCAGCATTCTACTGGCGCAGACCTGTCTAGAGTGGAAAGTGGATGCCGTTTTCGGCTGCACTGTCGCGGCCGCCGTTCGACGAGAAAATATGGGAGGTCGAAGGGGTCGAAAAAGGTGGAAACCCGGACAAAGTCCAGCAGTGTCCAGACGGACAAAGAAGAGACCCTCCGCTCACTGAGAAAGACCAAGAGAAGAACTACTGATAGTTAGATCTGATACGATCCACCAGACTAAAAAGATGTTTCAGCACAGCAAGTAGCAACAACGTTCCGCAAGAAAAATGAGAGAAGAGCGATGACAGATAACAGAACTGCGGGGTAACAGAGTGGTTGGCCGAAAGCGGAGCAAGGACCGAACAGTTCTGGCAAAGCGCTTTTCGCGACGGAAATGACAATCTCTTGATCTTTGCGCCACGTCGCCTCCTCGTCAACACCTCCCCTTTCATGAACTCCTTCTTCCTGGGTGCCTTGATGAGTGCAGATTGCTGAGCGCTGAGTCGTTTGCTGCCCCTCATTCTGTGCTACCATTGTCCATTGACGCGAATGGTGACACAACCCACGGGGTGTGGCGAAATTCCCGTTTTCCGCTCATCGAATTCACGAACTCGACGCCTTTCCACGATCGTCTGCGACGTACCGACAAAGCCCTCTCGAATTGACCCGATAAAACAACCAAATGAACAAAATTGACACGGCCAAAGACCTGGCCGCGCTCTTTGAGCAGCAGGCACAGCTCACACCCCAAGCCATCGCCCTCGAGGACGACAAGCGAACCCTCACGTACGCCGAGCTCGACAGCGAAACATGGGCATTGGCAGATCGCTTGCGCGAGTACGGCGTAGGTCGCGACTGTCTGGTTGGTGTGCTCATGAGCAGAAGCGCAGACAACGTCGTTGCGTCTCTGGCTGCTCTCCGAGCGGGAGGTGCCTATCTGGTGCTGGAACTTGCGTATCCCGCCGCTCTACTCCGCGATGTTATTGACGACGCGAGTCCGACTGTAATTCTCACGCAAAAAGCGCATGTCGGCAATCTAGCACATGTCAGTGCCCCCGTCATTGTCGTGGATGACCCCGACATGAGAGTCGGTGCTCAAGAGCCGATTTTGGTAGAACACAAGCCCCCATTGCCGGCGGATGACGATCTTGATAGACTCGCCTTTGTCTCGTACTCGTCGGGAACGACTGGCAAACCGAAAGGCATTGCCAATCCACACAGAGCGTCCGTGTTTTCGTACGACCTACGATTCGGACTGAGCGACCTCCAGCCTGGCGATCGCGTCGCCTGCAACGTCTTCTTTACCTGGGAGATGCTGAGGCCACTCCTCCGCGGCGCAACCACGGTTGCCGTTCCCGATAGTGCGAGCTACGATCCCGAGCTGTTGGTCGAGTTTCTGGCGGCTCGCAAAATTACCGATACCTTGATGACGCCCACTCTACTTGCCACGGTGCTGGCTCGCCACTCGTCCTTGGCCGACACTCTGCCGGACCTCAAGTCACTGTGGCTCAATGGCGAAGTTGTCACGACAGATCTATGCCGGAGAGCGTTTGCCGCTCTACCCTCTGTGCGGCTGCTGAATGTGTACAGCGCTAGCGAGACACATGAAGTGGCTGCAGGCGATATCAAGACTTTTATCGACTACGAAGCACGCGTGTGCCCTGTTGGTCCTCCAATGGACGCCGACACCATTTATATCCTCGACGAGGCCGGCAACAGGGCCGATGTCGGCGTCAGCGGAGAGCTTTACGTTGGAGGTGACATGCTGGCACGCGGCTATCTGAACCTCCCCGAGACAACGACCAAGGCGTTTCAGATGGACCCCTTCTCCGCGGCACCGGAAGCTCGAATGTACCGCACGGGAGACTTGGCGCGCATTCTTCCCTCCGGACTGCTCGAGATTATGGGCCGAGTGGGGGGGATGATCAAGACTCGAGGATATACGGTCCAGCCCGGGGCTGTAGAAGCCGCCGTTGTGAAGCACCTTGCCGTCCGGGCTTGCGCGGTCGTGGCGCGAGGGGATGGTCTCGACAAGCAGTTGGTCGCCTATGTCGTGCCCGACAAGGATGAAACGCGGAATCGAACTGTGTTGATCATTGATGAGTCGGGCTACAGTCCTGTGGCTCGTCGAGCACTCTCCGACCACCTCGCACACTACATGATTCCCACTCTTTGGGTCGAGCTGAAGGAACTACCTACTCACGGTGTCTCTGGCAAGACTGACCTCAAGGCGCTGCCGCCTCCACCTTCGCCCAAGACATCCACCGTCAAGGCCAAGAAGGAGCACGACACTCGAATCAAGATGGACACTATTATCAAGATCTGGGCTGCTTCGCTGAACATTCCCGCAAGCGCCATCTCTCAGAGCCACACCTTTTTTGATCTCGGTGGCCATTCGTTGACTCTGGCCGACTTGGCCGGACGCATGACGAGGACGTTTGGCTTCCCTGTCCCTCTCGCGCCGCTTGCTGGCACTCCGACCTTGGAAGGGCACTTGGACGTCGTCCGAGCCGCCCGCGATGGTCACACCGCCGCTGTGCAGGCCGATCTTCCTGCGGTGCTTGCAGCTGACTCTACGCTCCCTGAGGACATCAAGATCCAGGGAGACGCAAGACGGTTTTGCCGCCTCAGCGATGCGGGGACCATCCTGCTCACTGGTGCCACGGGATATCTGGGAGCGTTCCTCCTGAAGTCGCTTTTGGAAAACACATCGGCCAACATCATGTGTCTCATTCGATTCCCCGATCCCAACGTCGACTGTCGCCCAGCAGGTATCGCACGAATCCGAAAGAATCTGATTGATCAGGGCATCTGGGACGACGCCATGCTGGAGCGGATGGAAGTCGTACCAGGCAATCTGTCCCGAAGCCGCCTTGGCCTTTCCCCGGAAGCGTTTTCCGAGCTCGCCGCCAGGCTAGATGTCATTGTGCACGCCGCCGCCACGGTCAACCTGGTCTATCCTTATGCTGCCCTCCGAGGTGCCAACGTCGGGGGCACGCGAGAGATCCTGCGACTGGCTGCCCGCGGTGGCGCTACTGTGCACCACGTATCGACAAATGGCGTCTTGCCACCCTCGAGAACGGCCTGGACCGAAGAGGCCATGCTCGACATCAAGGATGTACCTACAAAACTTCCCGACGGCTACGGCCAAACTAAATGGGTTGCCGAGAAGCTTGTGTATGAGGCGGGACGACGAGGCATGCCCGTCAAGGTGTATCGACCAGGCACCATCAGTGGTCACAGCGTGACTGGCGCGACCAACACATACGATTTACTAAGTGCCCTGATCGTCGAGTCTCTGCATCTGGGATTCGCCCCTCAGGTGGATTACTGGCTGGCCGAAATGACTCCCGTCGACTTTGTCAGCCAGGCCATCGTCACACTCGCGAACCACCCCTGCAAGACGCAAGAGCTTTACCATCTCGGCGACCCCAAGCCTGTGACGGCGGAGCAGGTCTTCCAGAACCTACATGAACTCGGTTATCCCACAGGTAGACTCCCCTGGGATGATTGGGTATCCTTGTGGAAAGAGAAGTGTGGTTCAGGACGAGGTGGCGACGACCCATTCACCGTGGATATTCTCCGCGGCGGCATGCCCACCGTAGAGACCCTCGAGATGGTAACTATTCTCGACGACGCCACCACGCAGCCAGTACTGGACATCTACGGCGTGGCACGGCCCAAAATCGACAGAGACCTATGGGAGACGTACACGCGACACTTCTTTGCCCGCGGATGGCTCCCCCGACCGCCCATCAACTTCAAAAAAGCGGCCAACGGCCTATCTTCCGCCTCTACCAAACCCTCCTCAGCAGGCCGTCTCGCCGGCCGCGTGGCCGTCATCACAGGCGCATCCTCTGGCATTGGCGCCGCCGTCGCCGCTACATTCGCCCGTGAAGGAGCCCACATCGTTCTCGCCGCACGCCGAACCGATGAGCTCGAAAAAGTAAAAGCCAAGCTCCTCGCCTCCGCAACCCGCAGCAAGATCCTCATCCACCGAACCGACGTGTCCAGCAAAGATCAAGTTCAATCCCTCATCGACACCACCACACAGCAACTCGGCCCCGTAGACATCCTCGTCAGCTGCGCCGGCGTCATGTACTTCACCATGATGGCCAACTGCCTCACCGACGAATGGGAACGCACGGTAGACATCAACTGCAAGGGCCTCCTGCACTGCCTCTCCGCGACGCTACCCAGCTTTCTCGCCCGCAAAACAGGCCACATTGTCGCCATCTCTTCTGATGCTGGCCGCGCGGCGTTCCCAGGTCTGGGCGTATACTCTGCGAGTAAATTCTTCATTGAAGCGACATTGCGGGCTTTGCGGCTTGAGACAGCAGGTTCCGGGCTGCGGGTTACGTCTATACAGCCGGGGAATGTTGATACGGCATTGCTTTCGATTTCGACGGATCCAGAGGCGCTGAAGAAGTATGGGGAGCCGACGGGGGCCAAGGTCTTGGAGGCGGAGGATGTGGCCGGGGCGATTTTATGGGCGGTTACGAGGCCAGAGTATGTGGCTGTGAATGAGGTGCTTATTGAGCCGAGGGATGAGCCTGCTGTGACGGCGTAAAGGGAGAGACGGGGAGAGTGAGGCTGGGAGTCTAGAGACGAAACTAGGGGAGGGAAGAGCAGTGACGTTTGTGATGTGGCGTGTGTAGGGTGTTGATCTTCTTTTGACATGCGTTTGTATATATATATATAAAGGAGAGGGAGGAATGCGGAAAGAGGGGAGGAGGGGGGGGGGGGGGGGGGGGGGGG